>PRKT01000233.1:272502-275362 GCA_003671525.1 Saccostrea glomerata
CTTTGCCCTGGACCCACTGCGGGCCTCACGGCGGCCCCCAGTCCCCTTGCTTAATTTTGGCGCCCCCCCTAACTCCAAATCCTGGATCCGTGCCTGTGATTTATAATTATTTAGTCGGAAAAGTCGCATTTCACCCTTTTAATATTTGCTTCTAAATTTTTGTGTTTTCTATTGTAAAGAAAAATAGTCATTCAATGTTCGTTAATTAATAAGAGGTTTTAAGTATCTGATATATAAACGTTTACATGTACATAAGTTAGAGCTTAGCGTAAACGTACATGTACATGTGTAGTTGTAGCAGATTCATATTCTGTTGACACAGTTTAATGTATTAATGCAGAGCGCCATAATATTAACAATTATTTAGATTTCTATTCAGGGAATTAATTTTCTTGAATTAATATAAGGTTCTTTAAAGCTGATTTCTTTGGACCAGTCTTTCGGCCGGTTTTCTACATGTATTTTTTCCCTAAGATTTTAATATTGGGATTTTTGGATACACCGCAGATTGTAAGCTTTAGACTTTAAATACAAATATTTAATCTATTGCGTATATTTCTTCCGTGAAATAATTTAGTATTTGTAGATAAATTTATTAGGTACAAATATAATATATCTTTTTCATAAATAATAAATCTATTTACTATAGAGTTTCATAAATTTACAATAGTACCCGTGAGAAACGGCACATAATTATGAAAGGGATTTTTGTACAACAATTACATGTATGTTAAAATATCCATAATTAAAGGAGTCATAGTTCAACTTTAAGATGAGAATTTCAACATTTACACAAATAATCGTAAATCCACACCCTTGAGTAGAAATTAAAAAAAAATTACAGTCTCCATCTCATAATAATCCGTTAAATCATTGTCAAAAAATATGTATAAAGGCACAACTTTTGTAAAATTACCAGTGATCTCAATTTTTTTAAATTATTATAATTAAATGTACTTTATAATTTAGATTTGAAGCTTTGCAAGTACTTAAATTAAAATATTGTAGTAACTAAACAAAATAATATTTTCGTCTTGTCAGAAAACGTTCCGCATTTTGAAATAATCCTATCAGGTTTTGCGTTTATCCTATCGTGAAGATCGTTTATCAGGTCTATCGTGTTTTGCGTTTATCGTGTTTTGCGTGTATCGTGTTTTGCGTTTATCGTGTTTTGCGTTTATCCTATCGTGCATGTATCCTGTACTATCGTGCGTGTATCCTATCGTATCGTGCGTGTATCCTATCGTATCGTGTATCCTGTAAAGAATAACGATGCGGGTACTGTATATATACCTCAAAAACATTTTGTGGACTTGGACCCCGAGATAACTCTCTCATGTTGGTCATAAATTCTCCAATAAAGTCATGCCTTGAAAAATGTCAAACAACTGAATTTATGAAATATGTCAACAGAATCTCTCATTTGATTAACACTTTTATTTTTCATTAGAAGGTGATGTAATGAAGAACTGTGGATATAGTTCATGTCATTTCTATGGATTAGCTAAAAGTACACAAGCATTACTTACCCCCCATCAGCATCCCAGTCGTAACACTCTATCTTGATTGTTCTGTAAAAATTTATTATAAAAATAATTTTTTCACTTAAATTATCATAATGGAGTCAATATAACAATTTTGGTAAACATGTCATACATGTAGTAACCCAGTGACCCTGTAAAATATCATTATTTTACACTAGTTTACAGAGCATCAATTTGAAAACATTATCAACATAGCTTATTCACAGAAAATTTGACAACAGTGCATGCTTAAGATTTTTAAAAAAAAATTAAACAATGAAATGCAATTTTTGTACACATTTTCTTTTTTTATACAAACATTTCGATAATATCACTGACCTGTCGTAATCCCCATTACACAGTGATCGTACAGGAATTGAAAAAGGCTTCCATGTTGGGTTGAGGGTTTTCTTTATAACTTCCGTTCTGTGAACCACTGTGTATCTAAATATTAATAAACATTCAGCATTGATTAACTGTGTAAAAATATTCACAAAATATGATTCTAAAAATCTTTGGCAGATATTTGTCTTGTTTTTAATTTGTCCATCCCTGGCACTTACTCACTCTAAGCAAGTTTTATTGCAATATGCCTCTCATTTAGTACATATACTTAATCTTTCAGTCTGAGTCCATTACCACCAGTAGTCTCATTATACATACATGTATTCAACTTAGAGAGAAAATAAGCAATGTGACTCAGGTGAGCATTATGGCCAATTGGCCTTTTGGTTCTAATTTCACTTAACATCAGGTCACCATTGCATAAAATCAATAATTTGCAGTTATGAGAACACTAAATAATAACCATACATTGGTTTATAGGGCATTCAATAAGGGAAGACAGGAGGCAATTTTTCTGTTTAAATAATTGGAATTTGCCATCTTAAATTGAATATTTGTCATAATTAATAATTTGAAACAATTCTTAAACAATCTTTAAGAAATGAATGTAATATTTTTTCCTTTGATCGATGTATCAAAGAAAAATTTGGACGGAAAACTTCATCAATGCGCGTAGCGCATTGATGAAAAAGTTTTCCGTCCAAATTTTTCTTTGATACATCGATCAAAGGAAAAAATATTACATTCATTTCTTATCATTTAATTATGATTTTAAATTAATAAAATGAAACTTTCTTTCACCTTATCTATTAAATTTACGCATCTAAAACAGTGCGCACGAATACATCAGATTTACAACGTTAACGTTGCTGAAATTCAAAATGGCTCAAACGAAGAAACGTTCTCAAATATTGTCGTGTCATTACCAACATTCACTGAAATAATTTACAGTTCTTTAACACAAAAAACTTACCTATTGTGTTATCCCTATC
>PRKT01000233.1:281688-301356 GCA_003671525.1 Saccostrea glomerata
AAAAACCATACAAAATCACGTGATTAAAACATTGTTGAAAAATGTTTTTGTAACATTTTAAGAAAATGTTCAGGAAACGTTTGCTGAAATATTTCACTAAAATGTTTTAAAAACGTTTAAAAAACCATACAAATTCACGTGATTAAAACATTATTGAAAATGTTTTTGCAACATTTTAAGAAAATGTTCTGACAACATTTCGCTGAAATATTTCACTAAAATGTTTTAAAAACGTTTAAAAAACCATACAAAATAACGTGATTAAAACATTTTTTAAAATGTTTTCGCAACATTTTGAAAATGTTTTAAAAACATTTTAAAAATGTTTTTGTGTTAGCTGGGGGAACGTCGAGAAAATGACAGCATTATCAGCGATTTTTTAAAATTCACACTCGTGATCCGATAGTGACATAAACATAATATTCCCGTCTGTCAGTCCTGTTTATCTCTTTTTCATTCATTCATTCGATCATTTATTTTTTATTTCAAGTTTCCTGTAATCATAATTTAGCTAAAACGGACTAGAAGTATCTGTTTTCATCGTTATTACAACAGTCAAGAAAGTAGTTCTGATTGGCACGGTGTATTGACCTGATAAGTGTAATGACCTGATTGACCTGATGAGATATAAAATGCTATTTACTTAATATACAGAAAGAATTTGGAAAAGATCTTTTTCAAAATAGTTAATATTAATATAATACACAATCTGGTCACTAAATTTTGTAATTCAGTGTGTAATATGATATTTATTTGATGTTTAACCCGTTTGAAAGAGTGTAAAGACCTGATATCTAGTGTATTGACCTGATGGAATGTTTTCCCCTTTAATTTACAAACGTTGTGGTATTGATGTAATACTAAATTGATATATGTTTCAGTCAATTATTTTCTTTAAGTATAAAGTATTCAGTTTTATAAATTGGACTTTTTTAAAAGGTTTTTTTAAGTAACTTTCTCCTTTCAACGTGTATTATGACCTGATTAAGAATGACCTGATGGATTTATCCGAGTAAATTATCTTGCATATAATAGTTTGATTTTTTTTGAATTTGACTTGTATGTGTATTATATAGTTTTAGAAAAATAATATATCATTAATGTTTATGAATTACTGAAATCTTTTAGGAATTTCTGAAAATATTGACTTTGACGTGACTTGATAATTTTAATTTCTTTGACCTGATACATGTATTTCTCTTCTGAAAAACTTATGCTTTTGAATGAATTGATATACTTCGTTAATTATTTTTGTCTATAGCAAAGGTGTTATGTTTATTATTTATAATGGCATATAGGAAAATTAACAATTCAGATATGACCTTATTCATCTCAAATTCTACTGTTTAAAGAATGAATATACATGTATAGATAGTTAGCCTAGCCAATGTATTTCTAATAAGAATTTAATAATAATTGAAAAAAACACATTAATTAAAATTAAATATTTTGTAATCTTACAGTTACACATACAATGTATAATATTTAATTTTTGTTGTGTTTTTTAATTTATTTAAGGAATTATAAATTAAATGTCTTTTTTTTTAACCCTTGAAATTTTTTTTTTTTCAATTTTATTTCATTTATTTTTATTTTAAGTGACCTTTTCTTTGAGAATAATGAATTGAAAAACAGACAGTGTCAAATAACACTGCCCCCTTGTTTGTACATCTGTATATCCCCTACCCAATTAATTCCCTGGATATGGCTTCTGTATGTCACCTGTGTAATCCCAGTCAACATGGTAAACCAAGACTCGTGTGAATTGATAAATAAACACACGAGTCTTGGTTTACCAAGACTCGTGTGTTTATTTATCAATTCACACGAGTCTTGGTTTACCATGTAAACCAAGACTCGTGTGAATTGATAAATAAACACAAAACACATTTAACTTTGTTATTATGTTATTATGTACATACATGTGTAAAATACAGAGACGTTGCGCACGGTGTTGATGTCAGTTTCGGTAACGTCAAAATAACGTTATTATACGCGAAGTTCTAGAAAATTAATTTGACGTTGCTTTTTTCCCCTAATTTTTTTTACGAAAAAAAAATAAAAACCCAGTTATACCGCCAAATACATGTATATAGTGCAATTCATTGAAAACACATGTAATTAAACTCTCATAAGAATTCAATGTAGATATATAATACAACAAATAAATTATTATGTTATGTTATTCTTTCAATATTTGTTGGATGGGTCTCGAGTAAAGGTAAATTAGTTTTCATGATTTTATAAACTCGGCTTTATTTAATATTTATGAGTTTATCTTAATTGATCCCGTGATTAAATGAAATTATCTTCTGGTCGGGTAATATCATGGACTGTCTTGCAGAGTATCAACTGTATTTCACTAATGTTTCTCCTCATACAGTCTATATAAAAAATGATTAACATGTGCCTCTTTCAATCTGCGAGAAAAGGGCTCTTAGTTTCAGAAAAATCTAAAAGGAAATACAGTTGTATATACATGTATTATACGTGGTCGTACTCTAAACTTTCTGTGTCCTTTTGCATGCATGTTGCGGGTGGAAAATATATCATTTAAATAGACACACTTTAATGTCAGGTTTTTCAAATTTGAAATCGTATCCTAACATAAATTTTGGTTTTTGTGATTTTTTTTCTCGTGTCTTATTTCGGACTCTGAATGGTTCAAAGATATACACTTATACAGTGTAATACAGTATACACTACGCATGTTTTACTGTTATATATATAAATACAGCTTTCTAAACCTTAAGTTATTCTTAAAATTAATCATTATTGGTACATTTTTCTTGTATCCATATCAGGCTCACTTTGGATTACGTTTTATGCATTGAACGTAATAACGTCAAAACGCCAAATTTTAACGTGTGTGACATTTATGTTGACTTTTATATTTTGTTATGATTTTGTCACCATTCCATTGAAAATTATTTTGGAATATACTAATAACTTTTTGAAAAGATGCACATTTCATAAAAATCTTTTAATTTTCAATATGTATATTTTTAATGACTATATATATGATTTATTTTACCACATTTATACAATTAGAGTTAGATTTATTACTTTTGGACAATGTGTGACATTTATGTTGACTTTGTAAAAAGCCTGTAAAATAAACACTGTTTTATAGAATCAATTCAGTTTCATATCTAAATAAAGTTTTGATTTTGCACATTTTGTATTAAAAATTTAAGATACATACATTTCAGTTATTAAAAATACTTTAATTTATAACAAATTTCTCATACTTAAAACAATGTAAAACAAAACCAATTTCATTTTTCTAAATTTTTTGAAAAGAGAGAGAGAGAGTAAAATATAGTTCAGTTATGTAAAAAAAAAAAGAAAAAAAAAATCCAAAGCAGGTAAATTTCAAGGAAGAGTAATTAAGACTTTCTTTTTAAAAAGTTTATCCTAGGCAGAAAAAAGAACAGTAGCATTGCTCCTTTTCTTAGATTTACATGTATTTAGATTATTTTAATGATATGTGTTAATCGTTTTCATTTCAAGTCATATACGAAGTATTTTTTATATGTTCAGACTAACTAAAATTAAATTTAAAAAGATTTTTCTATTTGTTTAAATACTTTATAAAATATGGAATGCCATATACGACAGCCAACTGCTTACTGCCAACTGCTGACTGCTTACTGCCAACTGTCAGCTGGTTACTGCCAACTGCCACACATATTTGAATAAATTTTATATTTCTATTGATATTTATATGAATTTTCAAAAAAAAAAAAAGAGAAAAAAAGGCACGGATCCAGGACATTTTTTCTAAAGGGGTCACCCTGGTAAATTTGAATTAAATAAAATGACCAACATGTTTTATCTCATGTAATATTCAATATATGCGGTTGATAAAGTATATTGTTTATTTTTTTAATTTGTTTTCCTAAAAGGGACCTTAGAACCCTCCCCAACCGAAAATGTGGAATCGTGTCAAGTTGGTATGAAAAATGTCATACACATGAAGATATGACGCATAAGAACCCCCTCTCCCCGGACGAAATAAATTTTCACATTTAGGAAAGGACTTAACGTTTTTTTTTCTTGTCAAGAAATTTCTGCATGGGTTGGATTTTTTTTTTACCAGAGCTACCCTCTTGGAAAAATATCCTATAGATCCGCGCCTTTTTTTCAATTTACATAAATATCAATATAAAAATAAAATTTATTCAAATATGTGTGGCAGTTGGCAGTAACCAGCTGAGAGTTGGCAGTAAGCAGTCAGCAGTTGGCAGTAAGCAGTTGGCTGTCGTATATGGCATTCCATAGGATCCGGACTACTCCTTTGAAATTTGCAAAGTTATTTAATGTACAAAAAATCTCATGGACCCCCACCCCCCAATAATTTTTCATATTTAGGAAATTATGAGTTTACTTTTTTTTTCTTGTCAAGAATTTTCTGGGTTGGGTTTTGTTTTACATGGGTGACCCTCTTGGAAAAGAAAATCCTGGATCCTCGCCTTTTTTTAACAATTCAGGATAAATATGAAAATTCATTCAAATATGTGTAGCAGTTGACAGTAAGCAGTTGACAGTTGGCAGTTGGCTGTCGCATATGGAATTCCATAATAAAAAGATAAGGCTTTCCTGTAAATTACACAATTGAAATCAATCGCGTTTCATAGATATCCGAGATTTAAAACTGTAAGTAGCAGATTTTTTTCTGACTTTGAATTAAATATCTGATACAGTTAAAACCTACTTTTAACTGTAGAAACGTAAGACTTTTTTAGTCTAAATCGGTGAAAAATTTGGTTTGAACATAAATTAGCAAATATCATGTAAATTACTCTTAATCTCGTATTTTATTTTTTTTAAAAGCTCAGATCAATACGCCATGTTATTCTACTGTTTTTTCTATATGAAGTATTTAATTTATTTATTTATTCAAGTCATGATCATACATACAGTAAACAAATTTTAAGATGTAAAGAGAAAATAGTAAGTTATAAAAATAAATTTTAAACAAGAAAAAGAACTAATAAAGAGACTTCATAATATTATTATGATAATATAGTTCCTTATTGTTTTCATCTTACATTGTCCCATGTGCAAATAAAAATATCTCAACCAATGAATTAATGGAAAAAAAAATATATTTTAAAAATTTTCTATTCAAGAAGGCTTGAACTGTATATTACATGAATGAAAATCATTAAGAAATGATTGGGGAAAAAAATAACCAGGTATACATCTTCTGATCCGCAAATACTAAGTAACATATCTTGTCAACATAGATCAGGTCATTCCATATCAGGTCATTACACCATAGCAAAATTGAAATGAATATAAAAGTTTGTGAAAACAAAATATAAGCAATTTTATGTTTTTACTAAAATATTATACAAATAGTAACCAAAATTTAATTTCAAAAAAGTTTTTGAAAGGATATATATTTAATAAAACAACACAACGACGTTCATCAGGTCATTACACTAAATATCAGGTCATTACACTGAATTGATTGGAATAATCTCCCATTCATGCAAATAAATGACTTTAAAAAAATTATTTTTTGGTTTTATAATAAAAAAAGACATAATATTTAAAATTAATTAATAAAAGTTTATTTTATTTGGTATTTTATCATTTATTTTTTGAAATGATGTTCATCAGGTCAATCAGGTCATTACACTCATCAGGTCTTTACACTGTGCCGTTCTGATTGAAGAATTCATCGATGTGTAAACTTTTTCTTGAATTTGTTTTCGTCCAATCGAAACACAGGGAATCAATAAATAAAATTAAGATTGGAATTATTCATACTTAAATAATTATTTATAGTAGCATAAACTGTACTACATGTACATGCTGTTATATCTTTTAATACATTTTACTCTCTTTCTGTCCCTCTCTCTCTGAAAGTCTGTAACTTACATGCTTAGATAAATCTGCACTCTTTGAATCCACATCATAGCTGTGTAAATGAATAATACTGTATCAACATGTTTAAAAGATTATTTTATTGTTAATGCTTTTATCAACTTGTTTCAGATTAGCATTACTTTTAATAATAATTATTTTAAGTCTCAACTTTTTTGCAGTCTTTGTGTATAATCTCATATACTGTTGTGAAATCACTTAAAAATATAATTACATGCAACTGTTCATTTCCAATTTTATGTATACATACATAATTGTACAAAATGTCATGCCATACGATTTTAATCCTTTAACAATATAATTAAATTAGATTGAATTAGAATTAGTGTAAACTACAACATATTCTTACAGTGCTTACAATTGGTTTGAACATATTTTATTGTATAAATACTATACAAATGGTTTGAACACAAGTTCTAACAACTTACTAGGTTCTCACCATACAACTGTCAATATATATACATAGGGAAAATAAGTGAAAAGGAATATTGATGTACAAACAAGTTTGTTAAATTGAAACATACATTTTTTACATAATTATGATAAATATATAATTATATGGATATATAGAGTGTAAGTGTTAGGCAGTAATAATTAATTAAATCTACCAGAATCTCTTATAAATTTATGAACTGACTGAAAAATATATTTATTGATTTCTACATTTTGTGACTCATCTCCCCACAGAAGTAAATGACAATCAATAATGTTCAATTTGATATTTGGTTTCGTAAGACACAGTAAATCTCTGAATAGCTTTTCTCTAGCATATTGGTACTTATTGCAGACAAAGAAAAAATGATATGGGTCTTCTGGTGTACCACATGAACAGTTAGGACTCTCGATAATGTTTCTTCTATAAAGATCATAATTTAAAATGCAATTGTGTCGTAGTTTAGTATGTATGATATTAAGTCGTCTATTACCATGGGAGAAATAAGAAGGGGTTCTGCTGGTTTTTTTATGTATGTTATTTTTAAAGCTGCTAAAAGATATGCTGTTTCTAGTGGTGATACTCAGACTATTCCATTGGTTTATTGTATCAGGAACAAAAGATTTCTTGAATATTTCAAGTCTACATCTAGGAATAGTGTAGTCCTCTCTATTGCGTGTATCGTACTTTGATTCATTACGTCTTGTTGCGGGAAAAATACTTTTTAAGTAATCGGGTACTAAGTTGTGATGTACCTTGTACATAGTATTAAGTTTTGCTACTTTTCGCCTATCTGCAAGAGGTTCCCATCCTGTTTCTAAATATAGTGCATCTCTTGAAGCGATAATTGGTAACCCTGTAATAATTCTTGCAGCATAAAGCTGCACCATTTCTAATCGTTCAACATCTTGTAAAGAACACCCGTCCCAAACTATAGAACAATATTCAAGTAGTGGTCTAATGAATGTTATGTACATTTTAGATAAAGTTTTTCTACCGATATTGTATTTGAGCTTTTTTAAAAGACCTAATCTTTGGTAAGCCTGTTTAACTATATTGTCTATATGATCAGACCAATTAAGATTTTGGCTCAAAAGTAAACCCAAATGCTTATGAGAGGTTATGTATTCTAGATTACATCGTTGAAATTGTAATTTTGGGAGATAATAATTGGAT
This sequence comes from Saccostrea glomerata, assembly GCA_003671525.1. Taxonomy (NCBI): domain Eukaryota; kingdom Metazoa; phylum Mollusca; class Bivalvia; order Ostreida; family Ostreidae; genus Saccostrea; species Saccostrea glomerata. The sequence continues at coordinate 289,196 of PRKT01000233.1, forward strand.
TTTAATGTAAAGAATAATGCTTTCGTTTTAGATGGGTTAAATTTCATAAGCCATTTGGAAGACCACTTGTCCAGAATATCTAAATCATGATTTAAAGTATATTCAATAGTTGCAACATTATAAGAGGAACTTTGCAACGAGTTGTCATCTGCAAACAATCTACACAATGAAATCATGTTTTCTGATACATCATTCACATAAATCAAAAAAAGTAAAGGACCAAGAACAGATCCTTGTGGTACACCAGCGTTAATGTTTCTGTTAGACGAAAAAATATCTTTGTACATAACTTTCTGTCTTCTATTACATAGGTAACTCTCTATCCAGGTAAGAATATTTCCACATAATCCATAAGTTTTTAATTTAAAAAGTAAACCCTTATGCCATACTCTGTCGAAAGCTTTAGACAGATCACAAAATACCATGCAACAAAATTTTCCTTCGTCGATATTCTTAATTATAGTGTGATAAGTTTCAAGTAGTTGGTAAACGGTTGAGTGACCTGGCAAAAAGCCTGCTTGAAATTTGTAGAATAAATTATTCTGATGAAAGTAATTGTACACATGTTTAAAAACAATTCGTTCCATAATTTTGCTAACACAGCTCAACAATGATACCGGTCTATAATTAGTAGCTACTGAAGGATCATCTTTTTTAAACAACGGTAGTACATGAGCGATTTTCCATTTATCTGGAAATATATTTTCTGCCAGCGACTTATTAAATAACCAGCATAGCGGTTTAGACACAGAATTAATAGTAGATTTTAACATCTTGTGGCTTATTGCATCAGGACCTATTGCTTTATTGACAGGGAGTATTGATATTATATCGACAATTTCCTGCTCAGTAATTACTATATCACTTAGTGTGTCATTGCATAGGTAATACTGTGGTGGTAATTGTTTGTTAGAGTCATCAACATTGGATATAGAAGAAAAATACTTGTTTAACACATCGACTTTATCATCATCTGAGAAAGCTATATTTTCTTCTCCGCTATCAGAAATGTATTGTATGGGTGGAATATCTTTGTTTGGTTTTACATGAAAAGCATCTCTTAGCATTTTCCAGTATAATTAATGTATTTACAATGCAAAAGAAACCATGACTTACACTTCAAACTTCAATTTCTGGCTTTGTTCAAAATAGTAATGCATCACAAATTTTTTGACAAAATCTGGATTTAGGTTGTTCCATATGATTTCAGTTCGCCCAAACTACAAAAAAGAAAAAGAAATCACATACTTATATTAAGTTGGACAAAGGTTTAAGTTTAAGATGAGATACAAGCTTTCAGATTTCCCTTGCATCAAAGGGTTCACGTACAATATTGAAATTTGAATGCTTGTATCTTATCTTTAACTTAAACCTTTGTCCAACTTGTATTCGGTAAGAGAGGAGAGATCAACCTTGGAATTTTCAGATGATGGAAATATATGCCAGCTAGGATACACTTAAATTGTGCAGTTTTTCTTTTTAAACAAAAAAAACACATCAAGGTGTGATTGTGAAACATTATAGAATTATTGAAATTACATATATGTAACATATATCAGATAAAGGTATAACTGTATGTTGAGTCCCAAAACTTTAAAATATGTCACCATGACACTGAAACCTTACCTCTTTCCAGTTCTTGCTTTGATCCTGGGTGAATAGAACACACACTGTAAAATAAAAGCATCAACTTGAAGGCATAAATACACTTGCAATTCTATGTTTTGAAAACATTAAATGTACAGTTATGATTTTATATATTATACATACATGTATATGTGTATAAAGAAGGACTTTTATACTTACTGGGATCTGACTTTGAAAAGACATCTGCGTCAATCAATTTTCTGAAGAAAAAAAAGTAAAATTCAAAAAGCGAATTCACAAGAATGTTTTATTTTACTGACAGCAGCATACTCATGATCATGATGTAATCACTGACAATAATAGTGAAATTGGGTGGTGGGAAGAAAATGCTTGTCATTAAGGGACTTAATTTTGAAATCAGGATAGTTACATTTTTTTGTATATACATCCCTCTCTCTCTCTCTCTCTCTCTCTCTCTCTCTCTCTCTCTCTCTCTTTGAAACATAATTATCAGTAACTTCACAGTACAGAAGTCTAATTGTTTACAGAGGCATTCATGATTGAATGACAGACACATAATACATAATTATAAACAACATCCTGAAATTGATCGAATCTCTTCTAAAAAAAAAAGAATTAATTTTCTTAAATCCTGCTTTCCGAGACTCAACTTTAAGACTTTTAAATTCATGAACGTACTCCATACTATGATGTAAACACAAGTTTGACGTTCATAATAGTGTTAGAGGAAATTCGAGTTGTGATGCGCAAAATGTACACAAACGACTTATAAATACATTTTGTACATTGTAGAGAATAATTGCAGAATAATATAAGGTTTGCACCCACCTGCAGGACACAGAGAGTTCTACGAGGGTGGCAGGGGCCACACCCGTCCCCGGTTGAAATGCTCCGCTTGCCATTTTCGGTTATTTGCGAGTTACTGACCCGAAATTGCGTCGGGCGCGGTGGCGGATTTACCAAGTCCTTGGTGGGATTTCGTAATATATTCGCATCTCATTTTCTGCGCACTTCCTCGATATTTGTTTGCGAAATGCTCGACAGGAAAAATCTATTCTTTTGCTGATATTGCAAATTATACATACATGTATTAATTATTAAATTGACAGTGAGAAAAAAGTCTGTGTGAGTTTTTCAAATCAACTTGCAACTAAATCAAGGAAATAAAACAACTCTCTCAATATTACATTGTGTTTTTAAAAATCAATTACCTTGTCCGAAGGAACCGAGTGGTGGTGGTGGGGTTAAGATATGTGAAAAAGAAATCGTATAATGACGTTTCTTTCTTTATTTTTTACCTTCCCCAAGGATCGAAAACGAAATCATCATGATCATAAATTTAGTTTATTTTGAAAGCAAAGATGAATGTTTTGAATTCAAGAAAAATATACGAAAAAATATAGACATATTGTTAAATTTATTCATGATATGTTTCAAACTGATATATTTTAAAACAAATAAAGAAATGAATTTTACAGTAGGCTATTTATTCATTCATTCATTCATTCATTCATTCATTCATTCATTCATTCATTCATTCATTCATTCATTCATTCATTCATTGATTGATTGATTGATTTATTGATTGATTGATTTATTGATTTATTTTATATTTATCTATTTATATTTGAAATGTTTTAATTTGATAATATAAATAATCTCATGCATGCAATTTATTGATTGAATTAACTTTTCTCCTTTTTTCCACACTTCCTTACTTTTTAGGCTACGTACATAATTTTTTTCTCTGTAAGTAACCCATTTTGTATTATACCGGTATCTAAAAGATAAGTTATAATTTTTTAAATAATATACACTAATAAAATGTAGAAAATATTATATTATAATTAAAAAGAATGATCTTTTTAGTCTGTCCGCTAGCTGTTCCATATGTACCAGGATCTCAGAATATTCCTGAAGGGACATTCCTGTTTATAGATAAAACTAATTCTGAGCTCTCCATTTTGTTTCACATTGATTGTGTTGGACACCCTCCCCCTATTTTTTCTTACCCCAAGGAATGACATTTTTTATGTAAAATATTCTCAGTTTTATACATATATTTAAAAATAACAGTATTCAAGAACAAAGGTCCATAAAACAATTACTATATAGGAGTAAATTAACAAACACGGACCTCCAAAACATCAGAGGTGGGATCAGGTGCCATGGAGGAATGAGCATCCCCTGCCGACCAGTCACACCCACCGTGTTGTTCCTTTTCATAATCGGGAAATAACGGAAAAATTCGTCGTCAATATTCATTGTATAAAATAATGGACTAACAAATAGTATGAAAAACGTCAGTCAGCATTTGACTCAATGATAAATTGACTCTTTGCTGAAAAAGTCATTGTATGACAAATTCACAAAGTATTACAGCTTAAAAATCAAAATCAAAAATTTTAGTTAAAAATAACCTTTAATAAAAATTCATTCTCTCTGAACACAGAACTGTATTTAATGTGTATTTTATTACAGCGTCTTCAGGAGCTAGGGAGAATGTTCATTGAAAGACTGCATATATATGGTCTTTCGACTTTTTGTTGTACCCACAAGTGTTTGATGAGAGACCCCCCCCCCCACCCAAAATAGACCCTGGGCCTTTTTCTTTTTTCCCCCATTAATTATATATAAATGACACATTTGCAATGTGCATGAATGATATGAATTCATAAAATTAATGTAATCCATAAATTCAGAAAATTTGCTGAAAAAAACAAACATTTTAGTTAAAAAATTTACCCCAATCTTTAAATAAATATGGAAATTTGCAGAGTTACTAAGTGTACATATTAAATTTACCAAAAGTGACTATGAACCCCCTTAGAAAACGTGCAACCCCCTGTCGTATGGAAATTGTATTATAAAGAAAGTTGGATCCGCGCGTTTTATTTGGTACTTCCGGTTTTACAGTGAGCTCACGCGAGAAGAAGCGCGATTTTGCCTTTTCCTCGTGTCCACCATAATGAAAGCTCGTGGAGATGTAATTTCAATTAAATTTATATTTTTGTTGAACTTTATAACATTTCTCTTCGTAATGATGTTCACACAATTAAACATAGTTCTAGTATCTTCATTTAGGTTTACATTTTTCACTTAAAACCTTACTGATTAGGGTGAAACGACATTTAATGAGAAAAGGGGGGATGGATGCCATGTGCTGTTTTGGATTCACTGTCAGATGTACATTTCTCTCAGAATCTTTGCTTTGAAGTTTATTCATTGATCAATATTCTTGTATATTACAAAGTAAACAAATGATATGCGCAATGTACATTCCACAAATATTTCACTGTGTGACTAACTGACTCTGTAATGTATGCACAGAAATAAGTTTGTAATTCATTTCTGTTATTTTTTTCCAGTTGAAGGAGTACCAGGTGGTCGGGCGGATGATGCCCCGCCCCAGGGACCGTACCCCTGCTCTGTACCAAATGAAAATCTTTGCCCCAGACAAGTGTACAGCTAAGTCTAGGTTTTGGTACTTTGTGTCACAACTGAAGAAAATGAAGAAGACCCAGGGGGAAATTCTCCAATGCAGAGAGGTGGGTATTCTATGTTAGATAGAGATAAGGTATTGATTAAAATCAGTTACTCTCATCAATTGGCAAGTGCATATATTCAAAGGGAGAACTGGATTGGAAATAGCTGCAATGTTCATTCCTGTACATTCAAATGGTGGCGGTCAACCGGATTCGATCGACGGTGGCCTGAAAACTCAGTTGGTAAAGCACCTGACTGACGTTTCAGGGGACCTGAGGTTGATTCCTGGTCTGGTCCACAGCATTGTCATGAAACTGACAGGTGAGAGGCCTGCCAGGTAGTGGGCCTAGATTTGAATCACGGTCGTCCACTGCATTTTTCTCCACCTGTTTCAATTTTTACAATGATGATGTTGATGTCAATGATGATGGCAGGTAGAGCACAGTCATTGTAGGAGGTGCTATGTACATATATATAACTTCCTAGTGTTTCTCTGCCAAAAAGTAAATACAACCAACATAAGATCCCTCGTCTAGTTGTGTTTACTGGCTTGAACGAGTGTTATGCTGGACAACTGTATTCATCATTAGGAAAGTGTGCACTGTCTCTCTACTTACAAATACTATATGTGTACTTGATATTATTTAAAAGCAGGCTTTATATTTTAGCATTTTTGGCATGAACAACACTGCTAATTCATGGATACCCATAAGATTTATTTAGAAACCAAATACTTGGCAATAAATTATGTAGTCCTAATTCATGATAAAGCAAACAAATTCGTATAAAGTGATTACAGTAAATTTTAAATAAGCCAAAGTAAGTACACATACAGTAGACGTGTCTCTATTTTTTACTAGAAACTGAAAATGACTTGAATGTTCTGTAGAATGCAATACACATTTTTATATTATCTTTATGGTGTTGAATAAAAAAAATTCTTTACAAACATATGATATTTTTGGACCATTTTTTCAGATGTATGAGAAGCACCCCTTGGTGATCAAGAATATTGGCATCTGGCTGAGATATGTTTCTCGTAGTGGAATTCACAACATGTACCGTGAATACCGCGATCTGACCGCAGCAGGTGCTGTGACTCAGTGCTGTAAGTTGGCTGTTATCTAAAAGGCGTGTTATAACTAGTTGAACCTTACTTATACCTGTAAATCAGGGGTAAAATTTGATTAAGAGCACCAGTTATTTAGAATAAGAAAAATTGTGTCGAATTTATTTAGATGAAATTTCAAGTAATAAATATGACATCAACCCAAAAAAGCTCCTCATCACATGTCTAAATTTATATACTAAACCAGAGACATATGATCTATAATATGTCTCTGACTAAACAAAACAATTTCAATACTGTTTTCTGTTTGAGTTTTTGTCCTGTGATACCAGGTAAAGATAATTTGAAATACAAATATTTCGATTGCGTTGTCTAAATTGATAGAATATCGATTTCTTAAGGTAAAGTAGAAATTAAATGCTTTTTAGCTCACCTGAGCCAAAGGCTCAAGTGAGCTTTTCTGATCAAAATTTGTCTGTTGTCTGTCGTTGTTGTAGTCAGTGTTGTCGCATACATGCCAACTTTTGAAAATTCCCATGGGGGATTTAGCACGTGATGACAATTTTCAAAGCTTTTAATTCGCGACATTTTGTCGTGAAATTAAATGATTATATGAAATGATCTTTTTTAAATTTATAATATTGATATCACTTATCAATATAACTCAGGAATCAATTCAACACAAAAAATGAAGTTTTTCTTTCCAAAATTGAAATATTTTTGCTAAAATAGGTGCCTCTCTCACTAAAGAAAGGGTATTTAGTTACATATGTAAACATTTTTTTTTCTACCAGGACACATAATTAATTATTTAGTGAAAATTTGAAAATTTTACAACTTTTAAATCATTTTTTTTAAAGGCTAAAAAAATATTAGGTTTTGATACTGTAAAGTCCTGTTTCTGGAAACATTTTTGAGATTTTTTATTTATATTTCAATTAATTAGAATTTCTAACAAGATATTAAATTTACAGAAATTAATTTTATACCACCTATCTAAAAGAGAATTATTTTTTTTGCAGTCATGAAATTTGTCAGTCTTGCATGATGGTGCCATGTGGGTAATTCCTTAAGACATGCACATACCTAACTCATTACTTTTGGGAGAAGGGAGGGAAAAGAAATTCTAATTGACATACACTTGATTGTAACAGTTTCATCTTAATTTTTTCATAATATTTTAAATGGCAAACTTTACAATATTTTATAGGAAGCAATTACCATCTTTTCAGCTGTCAAAATCATGCCTACTTTCGCGGGATTTAAAACGAAAGTAGAATGGTAGATGAATACCGATCCCGATCAGAATTAAGACGAAGAAAAACAGAAATAAAAAAAATCGAGGAGGGGGTATAAAATCGGGGCGGGCGGGAATGAGAATCTAGGAATATTTTTATTATGGCCTAAATTTTATTATTTTATATACAAAGAAATATATTTTCTCTTGTTTAAAGCAGAACAAAATACCTATGATTACTGGGCTGCTACATCATTTAACTCTTAAGTACAAAGTAGAAAAATGCATATCAATTCAAAAATTTACAAAGAACAATTTTGAAAATCTATGATCACTGGGGCGGGCGGGGATGAAAATCTAGGAATATTTTTATTATGGCCTAAATTTTATTATTTTATATACAAAGAAATATATTTTCTCTTGTTTAAAGCAGAACAAAATACCTATGATTACTGGGCTGCTACATCATTTAACTCTTAAGTACAAAGTAGAAAAATGCATATCAATTCAAAAATTTACAAAGAACAATTTTGAAAATCTATGATCACCATGGATTAATATTTTTGAGTTATAAACATTTATTAAAACACCAACTTTACATATTTCTTGAATGAAATACTGTTTATTTATTTTTTCATTCTTGTTTAAAATGATAAGTGATATTTATATGGAATAATCCTCAGTTAGTGTAGATTCTAGTTTGTTCAAATCATGACCTTCTGGGGGGTAAAAATTAAAGTCCCCTCCCTCCCCCCAACCTAAGTAAACTTTCAGTTCTGATCTGATATGTGCTTTTTCATAGCTGTTATGCTCAGGTGAGCAATGTGGCCCCAGGGCCTCTTGTTTTAGGAAATCTTTGTTTTTGCAAAATGACAGTTATTTTTTATGTTCTTTAAATTATTTGTTTACTATGGGATAAATTGATAATTATATTACATTTATATACATTGATAATTTATTAATTATTGCCGTTATGTTTTAAAGACCGTGATATGGGAGCGCGTCATAGAGCAAGAGCATCAACCATCCAGATCATCCGAGTGGAACAGGTGGAAGCCTCAAAGACACGCCGACCCAATATCAAACAGTTCCACGTAAGTCATGAACTGAATTGTTGACCAGATGTTAATACCAATTTGACTTAGGCTTGTCTGAAAATATTTTTCAAATAATAGGTTAATGATACAGGGGTGTGCAATTACCATCGCCCGACGCCCGGGGCTACCAATTTTAGAGGTCGAGCTATCTTAAATCTATACTGCGTTAGCCCGTCGGGCTAGTAAATCTAAAACGAAAGTAAACATATATTAACCTCGACTGAATTGAGGTACAAATTAACTTTTCTGTAAAATCATAATTTTTAATTCGTTTTAACTTATATGCATTGTGTGTTCCTATCGCCAGTCGTCTCAGTGACAATTATAGTCGATATAAATAGGGGGAAGTACCTGACATTTACAAAGCGCAAACCATTATTTGTTATATTTATTTCAACTTAAATGTTTTTTTTAACCTTTATGTTATACTTATACATGTATTGTTTTCGGTAGTTAATGGGCTAGTGACTGGCAACTTCGGGCTAGTAACTTTGTTACCGCCTCTTGCCCGACGGGCTAGTAATTTATTTTTGTAATTGCACACCCCTGTGATACTATACCTGTTTTTGAACATTTCCATACTAAATGAACAGTTGAATAAATAAAAAACGAAGGGACTTAGCCCTGCCCTCATTTAAACTATGTGCATTAATTGAATTCAAGGAAATCTTGAATTTATTGACTTAATTTTTGTGATACTTTGTCAAATGGCAGAATATGATAAAAGTTTGAGTCTTTTGGAAGAATTAAAACATGCATTTTAAACACTGTGTTATATTTGAAATTTTATGGAGGCAATATTTTGCTCTTATCCAGTATGTTATGCCTCAATAAAATTCAGTGCAGGGGAAAAGGATAAATTTTGAATAAAATATCTATTTCTTGACAATATTCATAACTCCTGAGGTAAAATTGTAACATTTAACTCTCTTAGTTGACTACTTCATTAAATGCATAAAATATTTTGAATGTTTTATGACTTTACCTCTCTTCTCAAATATTCAGAAAGAGCATTAGTTGTGATAAAACTTTAACCTACATTAATCTTTTCTCTATTTACAGAACAGCAAGATCCGTTTCCCACTCACACACAGGTTGAACAGGAAACTGCACAAGCCAAGATTCACGACATCTCGGCCACACTTAACATTCTAAAACAGTGGTGTTTTAGAGACAGTGCTGTACATACAAATAAAAAAAAATACACACAAAATTGTCAGTGTTGTACATTCAGGGGTCATAGTGTACTCCACCACTTTATAGATTGATTGATTGATTTATATTGTTTAACGCCGAGGCGGCAATATTTCAGCCATATTTCGGCGGACAAGTTTGTTTATTGAACGGTTTTGTGGAAGTTTTTGGTTTCTCTGGCGGCCCCCAATGAGCCTACTCTTTTTCGAACTCCAGAGAAACGGTCTTTTGCGTGCCAAGGGGGTTGTTATCCCTGACACGGGGCACCATTTAATGTCCCATCCGACGGACATAAAATTTAAACCACTTTATAGAGAAGTAAGGATGATGAACGACCAAGCAAGTACATTTCACAGAGAATATTTTTATGTCTCCTCCTTTCACTGATTTCAAAAGTGGGAGATATTAATTTCAGTCTCTCTGTCAGTCAGTCTTTCTGTCTGTCTGTCTGTCTGTCTGTTATACTTGTTTCTGCTCAATATCTTGAGAAGCTTTTGAGCTTTTGCAATGAAGTATTAGGAGATGAAGTGACAATTATAATCCTAGTTGAGTTACATACAAAAATCATTTGTTGGGCTCGAAGTTCTCTCTGTCTCTTGCAAATGTTTGCAAAACCTTTTAACTTTTTTCAAAGAAAAGGAAAGAAAGAGGGCGTATAAGGCGTGGACAATCCCCCGCTCTTAGACAAAATATTTCTCAATTTTCAAAACTCACAGAAAAGTTATTTTTTTCTAAAGTTATGTTCTCAGTAATGTCATCTTCAAAACATTTTTTTCTTTTTATTTAACTGAACGACTTGTTATTTGATGATCTTTATTTTAAAGTTGACAGTTAAGCATATTTGCTTAACTGGATTACTAAAGCTATAAAAAAATGAATTTTGAACGTGAATTGGTCAAGTCTCCATTCTTCGTCAACGCTTAAAAAATGGAAACGTAAATGTGAAATCTATTTCATTTGTCCAAAAAGTGGAATCTGAACCCATTCTATATGAAAATCGATTATTTCTGAAAAAAATGTACGCTTCAACAAACCCATTCATTTAAATCATACAGACAGACGTCGAAAATGCATATATACCTCGTAGCGTAGTGGTTAAAGCAGTCGGTCTTAGACGAAACCCTGCGCTATGGAGAGAGTTCGAATCATACGTGAAGCTTTAATTTTCTTTTTTGTTTTCACATATCTTAAAAACATTAGTGAAAAATTATTTATTAATGAAATATTCAAACAATGAAATACACACTTAAATGTGTAAAAGATGATATAAACAATACAATTTTGAAAAATGTAACTTTTAGAATTGAGAAATGTTTCTCAGAGCGGGGGATTGTCCTCGCCTTGTACGTCTCCATTCTTTGACAGGTACTCTTTTTTTTTGGTATATACAAAGCAGGATGAGCCAGCAGGCATGCTTATGAAAATTTCCTAAGATATGTCATAAGACGTGTCTTAGGATATTTCTTAGGACATACCTTAGGCACATCTTAAGATACGTCTTGGGTTGTAAAACGAAAGCATCGATATCTTAGGATTATCCTAAGTTAAGATGTCGTAAATTTCATCTTAGGCATTTTCTTCTTTTTCTTTTTTTGTAAATGAAGCACTACAGTCCCTATTTCAAGTTACCATCATGTGTAGATGTAAGGGGGGAGGTTAAGCTCCCTTTAGTTCTTTAAAGAATTAACTTGAAAGAATCGAATTAAATTTGGATCCGCTCGCATACTCGCTACGCTTAGGTTAGCGAGTATGCGATCAAATCTAGCATCCAAAGCCATATGCCAATACCTGTTTTGTATAACTATAAATGGAAAAAAAATTCAAGTTTGGAGAAGATTAATGTATTTATTTTCCTTGCTCATTAAAAACATTGTGAGTAAGTTTATCTTAAGTGGGTGTATCCCTACTCCTTTTTTAAAAAATATGATTGGATTCAAGACTAATTTTTTAAAGTATTTTTTAAATTCATTTAAACTATTATTTTCATCGATTTTTATTACACACATATATCTTTCGCAGTTTAGTCAATTTTATCCCAGTTTTATGTAAAAAAAAAATGTAATGCAACATACAACTGTAGCTATTGTGTACAATCATCAAGTTCTCTCTTTCTCTCTCTCTCTCTCTCTCTCTCTCTCTCTGGAAAAGGAAGAGGCAGTATGCTTACATGTATAAACTTTTTTTTAAAATATGTGTTGTTCCTCTACTGTCTTTATTATTTACATCGGCTAATACCAAGAAATGCAACAGATTGATGCAATACACAGGCATTAAATTCTGACCATATATGTACTTAGATCTTTTAAAGATATCCCCTATCCCTCCGTTTTGCCCCCCAAAAAAACAATTGGTTGTATTTCTTTTTATCTTTTTTGAATGGGCTTGAAATCTTTTCTAATGATTTAATTTTTAAATGTTTACATGTCAATTAATGCAGGTATGCAGTTTTTTTTTTTTTTTTTTTTTTTTT
>PRKT01000233.1:301806-326753 GCA_003671525.1 Saccostrea glomerata
GGGGGGGGGGCAACCGGCCTTTCAATGAACATTTCAAATAGAAAAAATATTGTTTGGAAAAAATTTGGGTGGGGGTGATGGCAGCCCCCCCCCCTTTACTATACGTGCCTGTAATGAGTGCATTTTCATTAACTGTTCTCTCCATTTTCATGCGCACAGGATTATGCATATATTCACACGGTACATTGCTTATAAATTGATTGAGTTCATTAAAGAAATCATTAATTTACAACAAATATTTGATTTATTTACACAAAAAATCATTTTTAGTTGTTTTCCTGTCACCAACGCTACTTAAAATCACCTAAGATATGTCCGCAGTCGTCTTAAAGTTAGGACTAAGATTAGGAGGTCTCCTAAGATAGGATAGTTTCGATAGCCTCACTTAAGACTATGATATGTCGTAAGACCGTCTTAAGATATGTCTTAGTCCTAAGATAGCTTCGTAAGCATGCCTGCAGATTTTTAGCTCTACTAGTCAGAGACCAGAAGAGCTAATGCAATAGTAATGCGTCCCTCCGTCTGTCTGTAAACAATTATTCAAAATTCCACTCTTACAGTTTTGGTCTGACTTCAATATAACTTGGCACACAAGTAAACTACACTAAGATACATAATTCTATGTATCGGTTTTTTGATTTCAATGAACATTGTTGCCGTGGTTACTAAAAATAGAAATTTCTGTGAAATACTTTAAATTTCTACTCCTATAAAGTATTGGTCTGATTTCAATATCACTTGGTACACAAGTAGACTACACTAAGATACATAATTCTGTATACCTATTGGTTTTTGATTTCGATGAACATTGTTGCCTTGGTTACTAATAACAAGTTGCGCGAGGTATAATGTTTTTGACCCGTCCGTCAGTCCTGTTTTTTTTGTCAGCGCAACAATCCTCATAAACCGCTGCACAGAATTTGGTAAAACTTTGCAGATATTTAGGAGACAATGTGTAGATATGCATATTACCAGAAAACTCCAATTCCTTTATTTGTTCGGGAATTTCGGCACTTTTCAGCATAGATTTTTGGCGAAACCTTGAATATAGGGATGAACAATTTGTCAGCGCAACTCCTTATAAAGCGCTGCACAGAATTTGGTCAAACTTCAAACATATTTAGAACACAATGTGTAGATTTACATATTACTAGGAAATTCCTATTCCTTGATCGTTTCCGGGAATTTTGGCACTTTTCAACTCAGATTTTTGGCTATATCTTGAATATAGGGATGAACAGTTTGTCAGCACAACTCCTCTTAAACCGCTGTACAGAATTTTGTCAAGCTTTGCAGACATTTAGGATACTATGTAGATGTGCATCAGGAAATTCCTATTCCTTTATTTTTTTCGGGATTTTTGGCACTTTGATCAGTATTTGTGGGAGCGTTGGGTATGTGAGCTTGCTCACTTTTTCTTTCATATTTTGATGAATGTTATTGCAACTAAATTTGAAAAAAAAAAAACTGTAAAATTTTTAAAAAGCTACTCCTACAGCTGTAGTCTTTTTGCATTATCTTGCCACAAAAAGAGACGCAATCATGGATCATTATTCTGTTTATTGCTGTTGTAAAGTCTCAAGTCTCAACTCTTACTTTTCTCTTTCTTTTGTGATAAGTACAAACCAGTAGTCTTAAGAGCTTCAGTCTCGACAGAGACTTCTGGTTATGTACAAAATTTTATACATTTTTCCAAAAGCCCAAATCTTCGTGCAAATACATATATATCCATATATAGGTGATGATAAGTTTTTATGCCAAATAACGGACGATTCTGGGACATAATTTATGGTCTGGTCATCTTTGGTGCTAGGGCTTTTATGTTTCACAACTTGTGTATTTCTTGTGATAAGAACCATCTGTAACATACCGGTATTTTTTAAAACCTCTTGGACTTGGAGTTTGACCTACTTCAACTAATGAAAACAAGATGTGTTTGTGAAACACTGATGTCCCAAGGTTTTGTGGAACCCGAATTTAGATGTTGCAAGGAATATTCCTGTGAAATATGAAAGCCGTACCCCCACCCATTCAAAAGTTATAGACAAGGTTAAAGTTTATATACCGGCAATAGCGGACGAATAAACAGATAAACAGATATCATAGACCAAAAACAGACAGAGCAAATTAAAGCTAGTTAGCCTCAAATCTTCGATTATGTGGGTGTAACCAGTGTAATTAAATGTTTCAGTTTCAATGTTTTAATTAGTTCTATTATGTGTGTGTTTACGTTTGTTTTGTCAAGTGTGAATGTCCACGTGTGAGTGTTTATGTTTGTTAGGTGTGACGTATTTGACCATTTCTGGTTTGACCAGTTTCTATTAATAACTTTTCACTAACTTTCCCGCGGCTAACCATTTTCATGCACACTCGGCGCTACACCCTTGACGGGAATAGTCATATCTATTTACAGTAGCTGATTTATATAGTGTGCCTGGTAAATATATTTATCACTTATCTATATCTTATTATATTTGTAATTCAAAAGTAAAGTCAGTAAGGATTTGTAAATGTTTATTAATTATAATGACTTTATTTCAGGTTTTTATTATATTTCCATCAATAAATGATATACTTGTCAAACCACCACTGATTGACTTGTGTCTTAATTGATGTTCATAATAAACCCAAGTACCGACATGGTCTACATGGGATATATTTTCTGAATGATTGGTGCTACAATGTAGGGCTTTCATATGTCACTTGAATACTTTTTGACAAGACTTGTTTTAGTATACCAAAATTTTTGAATGCTTGAACTTTGGAATTTGAAGTTCATATGCAGTTGAAAAAAATATACCAATGGGCTTGAGCTGCCCTAAATGGACGTTCAACAGCGTTTAACAATTAAAACATTTTGCTATCAATTGAATCAATAATTGCATGTTAAACCTTTATATGAATATCTGTTATGCCATTTTACTCCAGTGCATACTATTGATAATAAATATTGCAGTGTTTATAATTTAATTTATACATCTTCCTTCTATATACTAGTATATAATTAATCTATAAAGTTTAAATTGACACATTATATCGACTTTAAATTTTGCTTAGATTTCTTCGTAAAGTAAAAAGTTGGTAGAACTTTTTCTTATATTTAAAGATAAAATATACATGCAGTTTAACCAAATTTTTCAGGTGAGAGGTTTTTGATATTTTCAAGCAAATTGGAAAAAAAAACCTTATATATATCTTCCCTCTTCATAATTGATCTAAAGTATAACATGCACAAATCAGTTTGTAAAGTACTGTAGATCACATAATTTTCGCACACCTTATTTTCAAGAGATCAATCTTTATAAGCGAGACAAAATTTTCAAGAATGATGGTTTTTGCTCTATATACCTGAGGGAATGCTATTACAATCGATAATGACATTTTCGCGTGAAAACTGTCTCGCGTAATTACGCGAAAACAAAGGTCTTGTGAATAAAACGTGATTTACAGTATATTAAATATTCCTTAAAAATTATTACATTATGTTTCCCATTTCTAAATATCAAAAATTTTAAATTAGACACATTTTATGCCGATTTGAATACATTGTGTTTGGGTCAATAAGGGATGAATAATCGGGAAAATTCCCTTCCTTCCTAATAGTTTCGTTTAATGAAAAAATAGGATTCAGTTCTTAAAATTTGAATAAAATACTTGGAAACAAAATATTTTTTTCTGATTTAATTCTTTTATGTCTTTATCTTCTATCATTTGAAAATACACTGTTTCCAGTTGAGCAAAGTATTAGCTGCAGATCTGTAGCGTTATGGTTTTATGATTTGTCTTGGACCATAACTATGGAAAAAGACAAATATATAAAACAATAAGGCCACAGATCTGCAGCTAGCAAAGTGTGTGATAAAACGTCTTGTTTTCAATTGATTAAATATATACTGTATAAAAATTCAAATACCTTTGATTCACATAGAATGTTTATTTAGACAACTCTTAACTGCTACAATGTATGTAGCCAGGCAATTCTCGATTACTTGCTTAGTAAAAAAAAAAGCATCTAATAAAAATATAGTATTCTGCAAAATATCAACACTATCAATTTACTTATTTACTTAATCTTAGAAGACAAAACAACAGTATCAATTTTATTCGATATCTATGAATTGTTTGACAACTTTAATTACAAAATGATTGAAATTCCTTTTGTAACGGGAGAGGAGAAAATGCAGCGGACCAGACCGGGATTCGAACCCGGGCCCCCTGAAACTCCGGTCAGGTGCTCTACCAACTGAGCTATCTGGCCACCGGCGATCGAATCCGGCTGACCGCCACATTCCTCGATCCCTCCTTAAAGGTCTTTGGCCCTCAAAAGACCCCAACCCAGGCTCATCCCTGGCAGGTCTTTCACCTGTCAATTCCAGGGCATGGCACGGCACCAAATGTAACGGGAGAGGAGAAAATGCAGCGGACCAGACCGGGATTCGAACCCGGGCCCCCTGAAACTCCGGTCAGGTGCTCTACCAACTGAGCTACATGTATCTGGCCACCGGCGATCGAATCCGGCTGACCGCCACACTTTCATCATCACTCAATATTCTAATATGTATAGAGACAATTTGCCCAACTTGCACACTTTGATAAGCCTTGTTCTAGGTCAATGAAGCCAAATTTACAGATGTATTGGAGTCAAATCCAGATGCACAAATGCTATAACATTCTCTTTACAACGTCGACTATGAACAGTTTGTAATCACTTAAATGTTAATAATGCTATAAATTTAATGAATTTCTTATACGGTTATAACGAATTACGGATATAGAGAAGTGATTTCATAGGTCCCAGTGATTTCGATATAACCTAGTTTTGTTGCTGTATATAGCTGGCGGTGGTTGTGGAGGCTGCAACAATCGTGTTTATCTCTCTGAAGTGACACAGAGCAATGTATCATCGCCTTCAACTGGTCCAGTGTTATTGGCGTCCTAACCGTGTCCTCCAAACTTCCAGTTGAACCACTCAAATTAGTGCTGCTGTATTGCAGAAATTGTATGACGTCTGTTGAATATCGAGTCGATCCATCTACTGTAAAATATTTTTGTTCCTTTATCTAGAAGCAATATTTTTCAACCAAAACGAACAAAAAGTGTAAAAACTTATCTACAGAAACACCCTGCAGATATATAATATACTGACTACCGCTTTCTTTGACCAAACGTGACCGTATGCAGTTGTTATGCCTCTAAATTGTAGATTTGACGGATATAGTTCTGCTCTATCAACATGTATTCGGGATTTTGTTGTTCACAGATTAAGCCTCTGTGACAAGACTCTTTCTTTAGATTGCCATGAAATCAAACCCTTCTACTTTGGCCATGGGGTTAGACTACAGTTGTTCGTTTCTTAACTTTGAAAGACTAGTTTCTTGTTTTCAAATGTTTTCATTTGGCATAAAGGCGGGCCAATACAATTCTGAATTTTATCGAGCAGGCGTTTCTTAAATTTGAAACAGAAGCGCAAAGATAGAAAGCCTTTTACTACTTTATGGCTGCATTCTCTATGTCTCACATAATCGTAATTAACAATAAGGATGTTTTTATGGTGATTATTTTTATACATATTCCAGATGTGTCGCCATTCCAGATCCATTTTTCTGTCTGCATTTTGGTCTTTCAAACAAAAAGCAGAAGATAAAAATATGACGTAGTTGGCAGATTTTGACACTGATGACGTCACCTGTTCCTCAATCTCTGACCCAGGAAGAAAGTCACGATCAGGCCACATGATAAAATATCGCTGAGCTTCGAAATAAGGAACAAATACTGATTTTAACCATTTCCGTAAAACAAGAGAATTCTCATCACAGCAGATGTAAATGTCATGCTTACAATTAATGTCAGGAGTCTTTCTGAATTTTGTAGTTCTTCTATACGTGATGAACAGTTCTATCTGAAAACGATAAATGAGATAAATTGAAAGGACTGGAATTCCAATCAAACCAAAAGTAAGAAACAACATCCAATTTGTCATTTCACAGTCCTCAAAAGCTGGATAATGAAGTATGTTTAGTCCACTGTTTTTACATGTTATGTTAACATCATTTCCACACTCATGATTTGATAACCAGTCCCTCAGCCAGAGTTTGAGCAGGAGCATTGAATAACAGCCTAAATCTTCAAAACACATTTTTGCAGGAAAATATTTCGAAGAACGTAAGGGATAGAAGTAATGCGATTCCCTCGTATATCAATCAATGTTGCATTTTCAAGATTACAGACGAAGCTATCAGGAATAATATTTATTTCATTGTAAGAGAGGTCGATCTTTTTTACATTTAGAAGGAATTTCTTTGTGAAATTTTGCAAAAGAATGGTGTTATTCCTTAAAAGGACAGTCATAGCATGGTACTGTTTGCTAGAAGGTAACGTTGTGATATCATTTAACCCTTGAGACTGGCAATCTACGACTACAGTATTCAGAGATGTTTTGTATTACATGCTATGTATTCAAATCAAAAGCTTGATAAACAATGATAAACAAATAAATTCTAAAGCCCATTTTCAGATGATCTAGTGAATACAATAAATGTAAGAAAAATAGCACTTTATCATTCAAAATATGAATAAATTGGAGGTCTATGGTTAACAAAATATAATTAAATTCCCTCTGGAGTCGCTGAACAAGTTGTTTCAATATCCGAGTTTCATAATCAAAAATTGCTGCATCAGCTTAATATGCACAAACTGTATATTTATTGAAACACATAAATACCTATATAACGAGCACTTTTATATACTGTAGATCACTAAATTTTCGCGACACCTTATTTTCGCGAGATAATCATTCACTTTTGATGAATGAGACAAAATTTTCACGAATTCTGTTTATTGCCCTATATAATCTTAAGGAATATTATTATACGCGAGAATTTAATTTTCGCGAACACACTGTCTCGCGTAATAACGCGAAAATAAAGTTCTCGCGAATAAAAAGTGATTTACAGTATCTTTTTGGTTGCCCGCGTGGCGCAGTGGTTAGAGCGTCTGCTCTAGAGTCGCGAAGTAAGGGGTTAATCCTTACATTGCCCTGTCGCTCTACGGCTGATACCTCGCTTCCTATGTCTTTTAGAGACTGTACAAAATGTATTATTTCCGTCAAATTTCACAACATAATCTGGGTAAAATTACACCTAACACATCTCGTGAATAGCCATGCATCTCCAATAGCTATCTAAGCTGCAGTTGTGTATGGCAAAGGAGAGGAGGGGATGGACCTGAATATAGAATGTCTTCATTTGAAGAGTAGGAGTTGAACAAAATTCAAGAAAGTAAAAAATAATTTTTCTTCAGTTTATTTGATAACTTTTCTTTAAAATAAGGAACTTATCTTAATTATTATATAGTTATCTACTTTGATGTACTATGTGAAAGTCGAAATCAATCTTCTCAAGTATATGCTTCAAATATTAGTTGTAAATATTATCTATTTTGAACTTTATTAACTTAAAACAATTAATCCAACTTGTCTCATAATGGAAAAACCTGTGACTTTCACTTATAGTGCCGAGCGCTTGGCGAAGGAACAGTCACTACCTAGGTATGGCGCGGCGCCGCGAACGAGAATCGAACCCTGGCCTCCCAATCACGAAGAAAACGCTCTACAACTCCGTGACCGGTACACACACGGATAGACACGATATAGGTAATATAACTCTCTACCAGTGAAGTGAAAAATCTGCGATTGTATTCACAATGTTTCGTCTTGTGTTTATATTCATGATATTATATCAAGTAATTGTCATGATCGCACTGTATTCCGCGATCGTTCGCGTTATATACAACGGTTTATCCAGAATCCAAAAAAAAAAGCAAAGTATCTCTTCATTCTGAATTCCCATCCATGTTTAATGACATCAGTTCGCTCCAAAAGAAGGAGACAAACCAAAAAAAAAAACGATTAAAGTAACTCAAGTAGGAAGTGTACACATATATGTAACTCAGTGGTGTTTGCACTGTTTACCTTATTCTTAGCACATTGATTCAACTTCTTTCTTTTGTCTTTGAGAGCACACGTTTTGGTATCGCCTATCCTATGCTGAACTTCAGCCTAGTTTGCTGGCCTATAACTCCGACATCATATAGACTCTGGGATTCATCCCTTCATCTATGGGCTTTTGGATACAAAATTAAAAAAAGAGATAAAAATGTAAAACGAACTTTTAAATGTCGAGAATGGAATATTTTGCTGTGAAATAATATGTTCTGTAGATCGATCAATTAATTTATGCGAAAATGAATTTCGACAGAAAATTGTTAGATTATTGAGCAAACAAAATTTTTCATGAATTCTGGATTTTTCTTGTACATAAATGTTTATGTATATAAAAATATTATACAAATATGGACTCAATGACTATTCTGATCGGGATTGGTATTCATCTACCATTCTACTTTCGTTTTAAATCCCGCGAAAGTAGACATGATTTTGACAGCTGAAAAGATGGTAATTGCTGTAATACATTCGATATATTTCAAACAAGGGTCATTGGTTGAAGAAGATTGCTGATGATGTGAAGTAAGAGATAATTGAACCTTTACTATGACTTTTATTCGGGTTTTGTAGATAAAATTACACCGATTGATCAGGTCAATAAAAAATCTGCAAAATTGAAAAAATAAAAAATATAAAATAAAAGCCGCCCGCCTTGATTTTTAAAAAAAATTCGGATGAGAATCTAGGAATTTATTTATAATGGCCTTATCACCCTATTATAATAAGAAAATGGCATTTCACCTAAAATAATATTGCATGTGTTAAATCCAACTCTTTTAGAAGTTTTTGTAAATATGTGCATGCTAAGATTACCCCATGATCTGAACAAACTTGAATCTACACTACCTGAGGAGGATTTCACATCAGTTTCATCTTTCCTGGCTCAATGATTCTTGAGAAGAAGATTTTAAAAGATTGTTCCAATATATTTCTATATAAAACTTTTATTAGCTATTATGGCCCAATCCTTCCCCTGAGGGTCATGATTTGAACAAATTTAAATCAAAACTACCTGAGGAAGATTCCATATGAGTTTTATATTTCCTGGCCAAGTGGTTCTTGAGAAGAAGATTTTTTAAAAACACCATTAATTTTTCTCTAATTTATAATTATTTCCCCTTGGAAAAGGGCATGGCCCTTCATTTGAACAAACTTGAATCCCCTTTACCTAGGATACTTTGTGGCAAGTTTGGTTGAAATTGGCTCAGTGGTTCTTGAGAAGAAGATGAAAATGTAAAAAGTTTACAACAACGCCGGCGACAACACTGACTACAACAACGACAGACAACGGACAAATTTTGATCAGAAAAGCTCACTTGAGCCTTTGGCTCAGGTGAGCTAAAAAGCATTTAATTTCTACTTTAGCTTAAGAAATCGATATTCTATCAATTTACACGACGGAAAAGAAATATTTGTATTTCAAATGATCTTTACCTGGTATCACAGGACAAAAACTCAAACAGAAAACAGCATTGAAATTGTTTTGTTTAGTCAGAGACATATTATAGATCATATGTCTCTGGTTTAGTATATAAATTTAGACATGTGATGAGGAGCTTTTTTGGGTTGTCATATTTATTACTTGAAATTTCATCTAAATAAATTCGACACAATTTTTCTTATTCAAAATTACTGGTGCTCTTAATCAAATTTTACCCCTGATTAACAGGTATAAGTAAGGTTCAACTAGTTATAACACATCTTTTAGATAACAGCCAACTTACAGCACTGAGTCACAGCACCTGCTGCGGTCAGATCGCGGTATTCACGGTACATGTTGTGAATTCCACTACGAGAAACATATCTCAGCCAGATGCCAATATTCTTGATCACCAAGGGGTGCTTCTCGTACATCTGAAAAAATGGTCCAAAAATATCATATGTTTGTAAAGAATTTTTTTTATTCAACACCATCAAGATAATATAACCAGAAGTCTCTGTCGAGACTGTAGCTCTACTGATTTGAACTTATAGCAAAGGAAGAGAAAAGTACTTAGGCAGCTGGGATTTGAAACTTTACAACAGCAATAAATAGAATAATGATCGTTGATAAAGTCTCTTTATGTTCTTAGTGTATTGTCTCGTAATTATGTAGAAATAAAATCATCGCTTAGCAAGAGGCCCATGGGCCACTTCGCTCACCTTAGAAGCTTTGACCATTCTGTTCTTTGCAAGATTTCCCCCTTGTAATACATAATGCATCCCCACCCTATCCCACTGATTATAATTTAGACATTTTGAAATCAACACTACCCCAGGATCATTCCATGTGCACATAAGTTTCAGCTTTTCTTGCCCAGTGGTTCTTGAGAAGAAGATTTTCAAAGATTTTTCCTATATATTTTTATGTCAAACTTTGATTCCCCATTGTGGCCCCGCCCTTCCCCCGGGGGTCATGATTTGTACAATTTAGAATCTACACTACCCCAGGATTATTCCACATAAGTTTCAGATTTTCTGGCCCAGTGGTTATTGAGAAGATTTTCAAAGATTTTGTTTAAAATGATTGCTAGGACAAAATTGTTGTTAAGCTCTAAGTCTTGTTTTTCAATCATGCTATGTGTAATGAAATTTTACTTTTTAAAAGATTCAGATAAATGATACGAAACATTTATACATATCTTTTAATTCAAGAAACAGCACATGTCAGGTCATCCTCGCAAGCCCGGGGTCCTGAATCAACACGTTGCTGTTGGACCCTTGTCATATTTCATTCAATATTCGGGGACTTTAGACTGTAACGACGTGTGTCGGATAAATTACAAAATCTCGATTGTTTTTCTTATCTCTCAACCAATCTTATAAAGCCATTCTATAATAACAAACTTGTAACATGTATTTGAGGTGTCAACTGAATCCTTATCTAACTATTTATGAAGGCTAAACGAAAATAATTATTTCAATAGTAGTCGTATTTCAATAGTGGTTATTACCTATGTGTGTTATTAAAATACACTCTCAACCACTATTGATATATTTATTTTAATAGTGGTCGTATATCACTAGTGGTTAGTAACTATGTTTGCTATTGAAATGCATTCTCAACCACTATTGATATAATTATTTCAATAGTGGTCGTATTTCAATAGTGATTACTAACTATGTTTGCTATTGAAATGCACTCTTAACCACTATTGATTTAATTATTTCAATAGTGGTCGTTATTTCAATAGTGGTTGCAACATTGCATTCTAAAACAATATTCTGTCAACAAAAATGTTTTTAATGTACTTTCGAGAACATTTTTACTCATACCGGTATTGAGACAATATTGTGATATGGGGATGCAATTAGACGTAGTTTATGAATAAAATTTCACTAGTATTTGATTTTATAGCGAATCTAAAAATGAAATACCTACTGTTGTATTATCTTACTTCTTACATATTCATTCATCAAAATCTATCCAACAAACAATATTATAAAACTACCAAAACCCCTTAAATCCTTTTCGGTTAAGAACATGCAATAATTTTCCCCGTTTTATCAGCATATCAGAGCCAAAAATACTTGCAAGGTTTTCTTACCATTGCGTTTCTGTATCACTGTAAAGGCGACTGAAAATAAGAGAAAAATAAACAATGCAACACCTAAACATAAAAGAATTTTCCGTCCATTAATTGACTTCTGATCAGGTGCCATCATTTGTTAGGGGAAGGTGAGTGATGCGGATCTTTACGATGCCAGGATTCAGTAAACTGCACAGTTTTAAAATCAACAGTGTATACTTGAATGTTGGTTAGCTTGTTTACTATATTATACTTTCTGAAATATATATGTACAAGGGCTGTCATAGAGACATATACTTTAACTTTATAAAGAGATAAAATTCAAGAAAATTCGTCAACATTTTATACAAAGCGAATAAAACATTTATAAAAAAATTCTAATTTATAGAACTTTTAGATAAGTTCCGGAGAAATGAAACATGCATAAGTCTATCGACCTGGAGCAGCATCGCTACTTCATTTTAACGTCACGTCAGCCGGGGATGTTTTCGCATGTGAAACGAGCGGGAAGTGTTTACTCGTCTTTCTTTATTATCATATACATGTATATATACCATACAATAATCAAACTGTCTTCTTTTTCTTAAACGATTCTTTAAATTAATGTGTGCCGTTGTTACACCAGTGTAAATTTTTCGTGCGTCATATATACAAGATAACTTAAATCGGCAAAATGCAATGTGGATTTATGTAACGCGAGTCAACGTTATTATGTATTATTATACTTTCATGTTAAATACTAAAATCTGATTGGTTTAGACGCAGTTAACAATCCGTTCGATTACCCTGAGCCTAAGCAACACACATGACAATTCAATGACCAACCTTTGTTTTGATAAAAAAAAAATGAGTGAAAACGACAGCGTGTAAGAATGTCTAAATAATTATTTCAAAAAATAAAAATCTGTAGTTTTCAGCATTTGCCTGAAAATCAAACAGATCATAAAACTTGAATCCAGTGCTATAAACCCTCAAAACAAATTTACAATAAAAAACACTTGACGTAAACAGTCATGGTCTGAGAAAAGCAAAGAATTTCGAAAGCACAAAACTAGTTTTATATGCCATGTTGTTCAAATTCATATTCAGGGAGGCAGTTCAATTTCTGGAAAAGTCTAGAAAGCAATTTCTGCAAAAAAAAAAAATTGAAAGGTTTATGAGAGGATTGAACCAGAATCAGGAATATACTTCATTGAATTTCTTCATGACAGCGTCCAAACCCACACGTAAGAAGAGTAAAGGAGTTTTAGGGATAAACAGATAGTTAATGTTTTGTCACACCAAAAATATTTTCTGACAGATCTTTCACCATTTGACTTGTTTCATTTTCCAAACTTGAAAGAAAAACCCACCTTATTTCTGATCAGAATTCTAACAAACTTGCACAACATGAAGTCAAAATAAAATTATATACAAAGATTGAATAATTTTCGCTTTTATTATGGGTTCACCTTGGGAATTTGAACGTTTGTTTTATATATATTTTCAATATGTGATTTCGTGATTGCGCCGGGTACCCCTACCACTGAAACATTTCTCTAAAGGTACATGATCTATCTCTGGTTGCATCACTCTGTATTCTGAACAGGATTTGTCAACATTTTTTTTCAGAAATGATTCAGGGATAATGTGCTTTAGACAAACCAAAATACGTGTATGAAATTGGATAGGGAAACATATTTTCCTGAAATAGTGTAGCAATTTTGACAATACCTGTGGGAGAGTCTGACAAATTTCTCTTTGACATTCTTTCAGAATATGCTTTAAGGTAGGACACAATAGATAGGTTAAATTTTTCCTCCAATATATTTTTTCTGAAACTTTCTGAAACTTTGATATATATTTTGTTCTAACTGATATAAAATATCTCTCTATATATTATATGAAAGAAATTCAGCTACACATTTTTTGCCCACATAGTTTGAAATATGGCATATCAGACACCCGTAAGAAAACTGCGAAATCAGACATTCTTCTTGAGAATGAGCCTTATTTTAAGATTTTTCATTGATCTTTTGCAAATTTCTGTAAAACTGTTTATAAAGATAACCTTTTTGTTACTTAAACTCAGTAAGTTAATTTGATACTGGAAAATATGAGTAAAATATTACGTAAAAATAGAACATTTATAACGTTAGAATTGAAAATTCACATGTAAATATTCTACACTTTAAGTTTTCTTTGGAAAAAATATATAATTCAATGTTTACAAAAATCAAAAGAATGATTCAAATGGGTCCCAGAATATAATAAAAATTGAACCAGTGGTTTCAGATATTTTGGTAACAAAACAAATTTCAATGGCAAAAAACTTAAAGAATCAGTAGATGACGTCAACTATATAACCTTTGTCCTCTTGATATGACCTTGACCTTTATAGTACATAAAGAATGGAGACTTCTTATATATGTCTCCAAATATCAGCACTCTACTATTTATGGAATAAAAGTTACGCTGCATTTAATAAGAGACTCTTACATGCTTGTTTATTGCATTTAGATAGCGCAAACACTTTCTACAATGTTATCTCCGAAATGACCGATACATATATAGGATTCTGATTTTTTCACAAAATATGACGAAAACATGCCACAGTTTATTATTTGTCTTACAGATATCATTCATTGTTGTCAATTTAGTAATATTATTCTTGTTTTCTCCCAAATGAGTAAAAATAGAATCCACGGTTGTTTTGTACTTCCTTTAATAAGTTATTTCACTGTTGAATAATTACTTAAATATGTAGGTCTTAGACTATTAAAACCACAGTTGTAAACACTTTATCATAAATCTTTCCGAGTAAGTTAGTACCTGGAACAGCTCAGCTAATGAAAAGGTTTTTTCCGTTTTAATCCTCGATGGTGCGATGATGCGATCGTGAACTGCATGGCCCTATCCGGATTCCATAGTATTTATACATTATTAAACTCATATTTTGATCCATTTGAAAATTGTATACCCGATTTTTGTGTTTTACATTCATTATAATATTCTGAAGTTCTGTTTTCTTGCAAAATCCGATACACAATGATGCTCTTAAATATGAATACTTCTCACCAAAAAAAAAAAACAAAAAAAAACAAACATATTTTTGTTCTAATTTACTCGTTTTCAAGTCAGTCAAACTTTTTTTATGTTTAAGAATTTTTTTTTAACGGCACTTTTTTTAGTGTCTGCGCATGCGCGTACCCCCGTTTGAAGGTACGGTATTCCTATTTCCGTTTACCCCCGTTTGAGGGTTCGACTAGACTGAATTGAAGGTAGATTTGCAAATATACGCAGTTGAGCTTGATAAAATCATAAAATGCATTACTGCTTAACACTTTAATCTCTCTATAACATTTAATAAATTTTAAAAGCCATAAACATCGTTCATTTATTTATGCACATTTGTATACATAAACAAACTGTCCCACCTCCATGCTGAAATGGATACTTTTTGCGCCTCTAGCGTAGGAGAGTTACAATCTCGAAACTCGCGTATTGAAATCCACCTGCTCATGTCTCTATAAAACAAACATTTTTTGCAGTACATTTTACATATTTCAGCGAATATTTTTTGGGGGATTCTTAACGAGTTTTACAGCAAATATGATAAAGCGTTTAATTTCATCATCACTATCGCGCCATCGCAGCGTCGCTATCGTGCCATCGCGTCATCGCATTATCGTTTCATCGCGCCATCGCATCATCGTCATCGCATTATCGCACCATCGCATCATCGTTATCGCGCTATCGCGTCATCGCTTCATCGTTATCGCACCATCGCTTCATCGTCATCGCATTATCGCGTCATCGCACCATCGACTCAAACCTCGATGGTGCGATGATGCGATAGTGAACTGCGTGGCCCTATCCGGATTCCATACTATCCGGATTCCATAAAATACGCAGTAAAACATTCTTTTTTTCTTAAAACGGAAAAAACCTTTTCATTAGCTGAGCTGTTCCAGGTACTAACTTACTCGGAAAGATTTATGATAAAGTGTTTACAACTGTGGTTTTAATAGTCTGAGACCTACATATTTAAGTTATTATTCAACAGTGAAATAACTTATTAAAGGAAGTACAAAACAACCGTGGATTCTATTTTTACTCATTTCGGAGAAAACAAGAATAATATTACTAAATTGACAACAATGAATGATATCTGTAAGAAAAATAATAAACTGTGGCATGTTTTCGTCATATTTTGTGAAAAAATCAGAATCCTATATATGTATCGGTCATTTCGGAGATTACATTGTAGAAAGTGTTTGCGCTATCTAAATGCAATAAACAAGCATGTAAGAGTCTCTTATTAAATGCAGCGTAACTTTTATTCCATAAATAGTAGAGTGCTGATATTTGGAGACATATATAAGAAGTCTCCATTCTTTATGTACTATAAAGGTCAAGGTCATATCAAGAGGACAAAGGTTATATAATTGACGTCATCTACTGATTCTTTAAGTTTTTTGCCATTGAAATTTGTTTTGTTACCAAAATATCTGAAACCACTGGTTTAATTTTTATTATATTCTGGGACCCATTTGAATCATTCTTTTGATTTTTGTAAAAATTGAATTATATATTTTTTCCAAAGAAAACTTAAAGTGTAGAATATTTACATGTGAATTTTCAATTCTAACGTTATAAATGTTCTATTTTTACGTAATATTTTACTCATATTTTCCAGTATCAAATTAACTTACTGAGTTTAAGTAACAAAAAGGTTATCTTTATAAACAGTTTTACAGAAATTTGCAAAAGATCAATGAAAAATCTTAAAATAAGGCTCATTCTCAAGAAGAATGTCTGATTTCGCAGTTTTCTTACGGGTGTCTGATATGCCATATTTCAAACTATGTGGGCAAAAAATGTGTAGCTGAATTTCTTTCATATTATATATAGAGAGAGATTTTATATCAGTTAGAACAAAATATCAAAGTTTCAGAAAGTTTCAGAAAAAATATATTGGAGGAAAAATTTAACCTATCTATTGTGTCCTACCTTAAAGCATATTCTGAAAGAATGTCAAAGAGAAATTTGTCAGACTCTCCCACAGGTATTGTCAAAATTGCTACACTATTTCAGGAAAATATGTTTCCCTATCCAATTTCATACACGTATTTTGGTTTGTCCAAAAGCACATTATCCCTGAATCATTTCTGAAAAAAAAATGTTGACAAATCCTGTTCATAATACAGAGTGATGCAACCAGAGATAGATCATGTACCTTTAGAGAAATGTTTCAGTGGTAGGGGTACCCGGCGCAATCACGAAATCACATATTGAAAATATATATATAAAACAAACGTTCAAATTCCCAAGGTGAACCCATAATAAAAGCGAAAATTATTCAGTCTTTGTATATAATTTTATTTTGACTTCATGTTGTGCAAGTTTGTTAGAATTCTGATCAGAAATAAGGTACTTTTTGCGCCTCTATCGTAGGAGAGTTACAATCTCGAAACTCGCGTATTGAAATCCACCTGCTCATGTCTCTATAAAACAAACATTTTTTGCAGTACATTTTACATATTTCAGCGAATATTTTTTTGGGGATTCTTAACGAGTTTTACAGCAAATATGATAAAGCGTTTAATTTCATTCTGGTTCACTGATTATTTACCATTAATTTTTAATACAGTGTCTCGAATAATCTTTGATTTCCAGCTTCCCACAATGAAACTATGTGATGAAAAGTGGTTACATAATCTCTAATCAATTCATTAAAGATTCAACCATGAGTGAAAATCAAGCTTGATGCCATATGATTTCTATGTTGTATGTCATAGAGCTCAGGGCATTATTTAATGAACAGCACGCGTACGACAAAATGGATTTGGACATCAAGGTGGAGCTGCGAGAGACCTAAAATTTTGTGTAGCGCCACGTAAAACTCTTTTCCAGACTTACCAATCAGCTAAAACAAATAACAACGACAAAAGAACATATCTAAGGTTTTGTTATTTCTTAGGTATATATCTTTTCTAACTTATAATTCAACTAGAGTAAAATCAGACGTCAATCAATTTTTACCTTAACGGAGTTTATGCCTTCCATGCAGTGTACGAAATTCCAGTCCGCCCGCACGCCCGAGACGTACTAAATCGGGAGCGGACGCATAAATTTTACTCTGCATCAGCCCGCTTGGACGCACTAATTTTACCCCATCCCCTTAATTTTTACAGATTTATAAATTTTTTGAGCTGGTAAAGACAAAATATTTCAATGTACATATAAGGCATTATTCCCTGGGACAACAAGAAATAAACAATAACTGATCAATGAATCTGTAAATATATGAAGAACACCACCAACGTCTTTTAACCTGAATTTCCTCTGTCACGCATGAAACGATATTTTCAACTTTCCACTGGTATATAACTATATTGTGTTTTTTTTTAACTTAAAGGATCAGATAGAATTCAAACACATTCAGTTTGTTTATTTATAAGAATTAATTTGTATTAATATTTTTACAATGATCATGCCGTTTATAAAGACAAAGCTACATAGTAAGCCTAGTGTACTAAAATTCAACACTTTCAATTGCTTACAACATGTACAATATGAACTTCCATGTAACGGTAACATTCTGTGCTTTTTTCAATGGTTGCTTAAACTCATATTTTTTTTTATTAAATCAAAAATTAACTTGTTATATTAAATCAAATCACAATATTTATACCTGAGATGAAAAATTGTATTTTTTTTCTTTTAAATTAAAATCAAACAAACTCATTACATCTAAAATATACGTGTGAATATACCAATAAACGTTGATATTAAATTTTATAATGATCATACATATGTAATTATGATATCTTATAATCAATGTATTTCAAATGTAAAAATTAGAAAAAAAAAAACATAAAACATAGGACAGGTATTAATTCAGATTAGCATTTAATATTGTATTGATTATCATTTTTCCTAACTTTATAATGAAGTAAACAATGACTGAATGAATAAAATTTTAATCTTAGAAATTACTGAAAGAAATTCAAGTGGGAGTAAAAAAAGAAAAAAAGAAATGTATAAGTCTGAGTGTGCATAAACTTAACATTGAATTTTATTATGCGGGCTTGCTAATTTTCAGCAGGGCTGACAGACTTTTTGGGTAGTCAGCCCTGCTGGTCTACCTGATTTTTTTCCGAGTTTCGTACACTGCTTCCATGTGATAAAAATGCCAATTTAAAACAAAGTGTCCGCAGCTCTGATATTTTCAGATAGAATGAGTATTGTTGTAAATATGTCATTTATTGATGACAAAAATGAAACACATGAAATTTGGGAGATCCTATGACTTTCTACAATTTGTATCTACACCTTGTTATGGATCTCCCAAAAATTAAAATAACATCATTACAATACTAAAAAAACACACAAATATATCAAACATTTAAGGTGAAAAATAAGGTGGCAACAAACAATAGGCCACGAAACAAAATAAATTATCAAATATATCCCAGAGTAAAGTTTAACCTAAGGCACAGTTGTTCGGGGTGGCCGAGGGTATGGTTTTCTTACAGAAAATTGTGTGTACAAAAATTTGCAGCATCTACCAGTGATAACAATCACGTGATATCTCTGACGTTAGCTAGCGACTAATCAATGCAAAACCTTTATAAACCTGAGACTATGCATTACATAGCGTCCTAACTCCGAAACCTGAGATATACATAAAATATACTACAATCACTACATTCTACCCACAGGAATGGAAAATTACATATGCATGTTTAAAACATTCTATTATCAATAATATTATATAAATGGTGCCTGTTTTGGAGGGTAACATTTGAAATTGACACCCCAAGGAAAACCATTGTCAACCGACGCGTCACATAAATCCACATTGCATTTTGCCGATTTAAGTTATCTTGTATATATGACGCACGAAAAATTTACACTGGTGTAACAACGGCACACATTAATTTAAAGAATCGTTTAAGAAAAAGAAGACAGTTTGATTATTGTATGGTATATATACATGTATATGATAATAAAGAAAGACGAGTAAACACTTCCCGCTCGTTTCACATGCGAAAACATCCCCGGCTGACGTGACGTTAAAATGAAGTAGCGATGCTGCTCCAGGTCGATAGACTTATGCATGTTTCATTTCTCCGGAACTTATCTAAAAGTTCTATAAATTAGAATTTTTTTATAAATGTTTTATTCGCTTTGTATAAAATGTTGACGAATTTTCTTGAATTTTATCTCTTTATAAAGTTAAAGTATATGTCTCTATGACAGCCCTTGTACATATATATTTCAGAAAGTATAATATAGTAAACAAGCTAACCAACATTCAAGTATACACTGTTGATTTTAAAACTGTGCAGTTTACTGAATCCTGGCATCGTAAAGATCCGCATCACTCACCTTCCCCTAACAAATGATGGCACCTGATCAGAAGTCAATTAATGGACGGAAAATTCTTTTATGTTTAGGTGTTGCATTGTTTATTTTTCTCTTATTTTCAGTCGCCTTTACAGTGATACAGAAACGCAATGGTAAGAAAACCTTGCAAGTATTTTTGGCTCTGATATGCTGATAAAACGGGGAAAATTATTGCATGTTCTTAACCGAAAAGGATTTAAGGGGTTTTGGTAGTTTTATAATATTGTTTGTTGGATAGATTTTGATGAATGAATATGTAAGAAGTAAGATAATACAACAGTAGGTATTTCATTTTTAGATTCGCTATAAAATCAAATACTAGTGAAATTTTATTCATAAACTACGTCTAATTGCATCCCCATATCACAATATTGTCTCAATACCGGTATGAGTAAAAATGTTCTCGAAAGTACATTAAAAACATTTTTGTTGACAGAATATTGTTTTAGAATGCAATGTTGCAACCACTATTGAAATAACGACCACTATTGAAATAATTAAATCAATAGTGGTTAAGAGTGCATTTCAATAGCAAACATAGTTAGTAATCACTATTGAAATACGACCACTATTGAAATAATTATATCAATAGTGGTTGAGAATGCATTTCAATAGCAAACATAGTTACTAACCACTAGTGATATACGACCACTATTAAAATAAATATATCAATAGTGGTTGAGAGTGTATTTTAATAACACACATAGGTAATAACCACTATTGAAATACGACTACTATTGAAATAATTATTTTCGTTTAGCCTTCATAAATAGTTAGATAAGGATTCAGTTGACACCTCAAATACATGTTACAAGTTTGTTATTATAGAATGGCTTTATAAGATTGGTTGAGAGATAAGAAAAACAATCGAGATTTTGTAATTTATCCGAAACACGTCGTTACAGTCTAAAGTCCCCGAATATTGAATGAAATATGACAAGGGTCCAACAGCAACGTGTTGATTCAGGACCCCGGGCTTGCGAGGATGACCTGACATGTGCTGTTTCTTGAATTAAAAGATATGTATAAATGTTTCGTATCATTTATCTGAATCTTTTAAAAAGTAAAATTTCATTACACATAGCATGATTGAAAAACAAGACTTAGAGCTTAACAACAATTTTGTCCTAGCAATCATTTTAAACAAAATCTTTGAAAATCTTCTCAATAACCACTGGGCCAGAAAATCTGAAACTTATGTGGAATAATCCTGGGGTAGTGTAGATTCTAAATTGTACAAATCATGACCCCCGGGGGAAGGGCGGGGCCACAATGGGGAATCAAAGTTTGACATAAAAATATATAGGAAAAATCTTTGAAAATCTTCTTCTCAAGAACCACTGGGCAAGAAAAGCTGAAACTTATGTGCACATGGAAGGATCCTGGGGTAGTGTTGATTTCAAAATGTCTAAATTATAATCAGTGGGATAGGGTGGGGATGCATTATGTATTACAAGGGGGAAATCTTGTAAAGAACAGAATGGTCAAAGCTTCTAAGGTGAGCGATGTGGCCCATGGGCCTCTTGCTAAGCGATGATTTTATTTCTACATAATTACGAGACCATATGTTAGCATTTTTCCATAATAAATATATTATGATAAAATATTATATAACTTTGTGAAATCCGGTAATCTGATTGGTCAATACGAAGTAATTATTTTTTAATAACGACCGTTGAAAGCGAATAATGACTTGCACGAGCTGCCTCGTTTTCACTTTCGCTTTAGACAAACATGGAAGTTCGCAAGTTTGCAAGTTGTAAGTGAGGAAAATTTAAAAGGTATAGTGAAGAACTCTGAGACTGAGAATACAAAACAATTTCAATGATATCTGTGAACATTTTTTGGGAATACTTAGCACATACCATTTCATGGTTGAAATCGACTTTTCCACTCGGCAAGCAGAGTTTTGACGCTGTTTCCGGGATTATGGAGACTAAAGAAAATAAAAACGAGCGTGCCATGTATGATTGTATCTTATCGTTGAAGAAATAGATATTTATATTTTGTCAGCGCACATAATTTCCTCTGCAAGTGTAAACGAGTGCGATTCTCAGTCTGAGGGAGGGGGTACTCTGTGTTATTCGGAGATAGATATCTTGCGTTAATCATGCTATGGGTTAAAATTTATTACGAAACAAATTCCTCTGAGTAACATTAAATAAATTCTGAAACTTTACATTCAATTTATTTATGATTAATACTATCTCTGTTAATACATTGTATTAATGAATTTGGGAAAATATTATTTATATAATATAATAAATATGGACTCAATGAACGGTCAATATGCATTTATAATGACCCAGGATGACATATATTGACCGAAGATACATGGTGTATATCGACCGAGGGCGCTAGCCCGAGGTCGATATACTCCATGTATCTGAGGTCAATATCTGTCATTGAGTCCATATTTGTATAATATTTTTATATACATAAACATTTATGTACAAGAAAAATCCAGAATTCATGAAAAATTTTTACAGAACTATCTTATGAAAAGTGATCACCCTCTTCTGCCCATCAGCTGTTTAAAAGAGGGGAAAACAACTCCCAAATTCACAGCCGCACTGGCCGCATAAAATCACGTCTACATTTATCATAACACCTGCTGATGCATTAGTGTTATACTTGTGACCTTAGATTAATGACTTTTGTATCAGTTCATACTATTAACAGAAATTATTTTGTACATTACCATTTAGTTAAATATTATTCCTTTATTTTTTGTTACTTTTTTTTCTATATATGTAAATGTTATACAATAAAAAGTCTTCATTTGATTCAAAATACATGTAGTTCGAAATACCAGTGAAATTCCCAGAGTATGGTGCGACACTTAAATAGAAGTATCTTTGATAATATAATACATACATGTATAATAGAGAACGATGACTATAGGGATGACGAAAATAGTAAGTTTTAATTGGTACTTCAAGCTTCATTCACAAAGCATTAGCAGATTTTTTACTCGCCAGTTCTAATGTACCCCTCTTTTATCAACATCATACAATCTTGAACAAAGTTTAATTGTTTAAACACATTTCAATAGCTTTCTAAGTCTTTACAGAACAATTGATGCACAGGAAGGGCTAAACTTCTCTACATAGAATACAAATGTCCCTTCAAGATTAATAAAGTCCTTTGAAGAATATACAAGAACACACGGACCAGTTGTCCAGAATTTCACAATTCCTGTCAAATGGTCATTTGTATTCCATTTTAATCTGTTTAATAGATTCCTGGCATGTAGAAAATGATTAACAATGTATGATTAATGCGTTTTAAATTCAAAGAAATAATACATTTCTTTTTATAAGCAATAGTGCCCACCAAGTAAAAACCCGGAAAATCCTATTTCACAATTTCTCGATTTTCAAAGAGGCATCCAAGCTCATCATTACATTGCAATTTGTTGAAATATAATATATATTTTGAAATTTGCGAATGCCTTTTTATGAGTCGTGTTCAGCTTTAATACTAAGGAGAAGAGAGGGAAATTGTTTAAGAAATAATTTTTTTGGTAAATCACTATAAATGCAACAGAGTCTCACTTAAGGTTTTGCCAAAGGTCAACATGTCTTAAAAAAAATTACAATAGCTGCAAAACTATGTGGTTATAAAGTTAAAACATTTACAGTTTATAAATATATCAATGATCAAGACATAGAAAGTATACTTAAAAATATTTATCGAGAAAAAAATTCTTGTTAAAATGCATATATATTTAATAAAAATACACATAATTTAATCTGTATTTTAGTAAAAGCCATCATTGCAGAAACAATTATGTTTATCAATGAAGGGCAAGTTTGACTTTTATAGACTTAGCCTCTTAAAAGTTGTTTTCCTGGTTATTTTTCCAAATGTTAAAAATTTGAAACCAGAAGTACATTGCAAATGACGGATTTTATAGGGGTCTTGCCTTGATACATGTCATGCTTTCAATTACAGTCTTTCAGAGACCATTCAGGTTCGACTTGCCCTTCATTGATCAACATTAACTTTAATTATTACTTTTGAAAATATTGTTTTCTCAATAAATATATTTTCTAAAGAGGCTGGGGGGAGGGGGTGGCAGCCATTTTCAGATTATTTGGATCTCCTTTAAAAGAAGAGCTCCATATAGTAAGTAAGTAAATTTTATTTATAGTCGGACTACATACACATAACAGAGAACATAAAAACATATTTATAATAAAATGTACATATTTACACATAAGAGCACAAATATCACATTAAAGTTCAGACAGACAGAAGTTCATTTAAACACACAAGTGTAACCAAAGACATTGATAAACAGACATAAAAAGAAAAGAACGAAATAAAAGACAAAACATTTGAGCAACACACAAAGAAAATAAAAGAGTCAACATAAGAGAACAACAAGTACTTAAAACAAAAGTCATGCACACAAACAAGGAGGAAAGGTTAAGAAAGCACAATACTGTAATCTAAGATCATTTTATTAACAAAGTCAAATTAACTAGCTGGGTAAAATTTTAGCTGGTCTTATTTCTTTAAGTCAGCAATAGCTGAATTTTGTTATGGTGTTCAGCTAGATAAACCAACTCTTTACACCAATATTGAATTTTTGCTTAATAATATAAAAGATATATGTTAAACCACTGTTGAGACAGCATAACAATTGTTTAGAAAGTTAAATGAGGATTTTCCTTAAAAACTTCAGTGATGTATTTTTCTCCATTTATTTTCTTCTGAATTTTACTGCAGATGCAGTCAAGAGAACCTTGTGGAAGCAACTGGAATAGACAAGCTTAATGAACCTCTTTTAAGATGGGAAAACAGCAAAAACTTC
The DNA here is from genome assembly GCA_003671525.1 of Saccostrea glomerata. NCBI lineage: Eukaryota > Metazoa > Mollusca > Bivalvia > Ostreida > Ostreidae > Saccostrea > Saccostrea glomerata. Next base: position 326,534 of record PRKT01000233.1, read on the forward strand.
TAAAAAGACTTAGTGAAATAAATCTTGAGGAGGCAAGGCCATTATGAATCTTGAGGCAAACTTGATGGACAATGATTTTTCAATATGTGAAAACACCAGCTACACCGACAAGGAATTCGTGGAAAGATGGGAAAACAGCAAATACTTCTAAAAAGACTTAGTGAAATAAATCTTGAGGAGGCAAGGCCATTATGAATCTTGAGGCAAACTTGATGGACAA
>PRKT01000233.1:327488-344890 GCA_003671525.1 Saccostrea glomerata
TTTAACACATTGTTTTCTATGTGAGAGGTAGCTATAAAGCATTTCTTGTGCTGATTCAGATAGTCCATAGGCTTTTAGCTTCAAAAGAAGTAGTTCATGGGGAAGGCAATCAAAGGCCTTGGAAAGATCCATTAAAATAGCTGCAGTGTATTCATTTTTATCCAGGGCATATTTCCAGTCTTCAATAACTCTCAACAGAGTAGACTGACATCCAAAACCTGACCGAAAAGCTGATAAAAAAGGATTAAAAATGTCATTAAAAAAGTTTGTTAACTGTGTTTCTATTGCTCTTTCGAAAAGTTTTGATATTGTTGGGAGGACACTCACTGGTCTATAGTTACCCTTCTCTAAGGTACTATTTTTCTTGTGTATTGGAGTAACCTGAGCAATTTTCAGCTTATCAGGAAAAGTTGATGTTACCAGGGATAGATATACAAAAATGATCAAATTTTAAAACTGAAATATATGAATTTTTTCTTTGCCAAATGATAGTTGACAGCTTAAGATACAGTATCTAAAAATAAGTTAAATCTGATTTGTGGTTAATTTTTTGACCCCAAGCCTCCTTAAATACATTCTTTCAAGTGACTCTTTTTATCTGTTAATCGTAATCGATTATTTAATCATAAACGGTAAAAGTATTAACTTCGTACCTAACATAGTTTTTGAGCTGTTGAAAAATTAAGGTTCTGAACATCTTGACTTTAGGAAAATCGTTATCAATTGAACCCTCATCCAGGGGTCTTGAATTTAATAGTATTCGAAGAGGCACAATTGCTCAGTATAATCTGAAAAAGTGCCAGGACGTCCAGGAGTTTAAAGAAGCTTTCACAAAAATAAATGTATTTTCACTATATGGTTTCAGAGAGATTCATTATAATCCTGAATCACTTGGTCCAGTGGCCAAGAACTCCATAATTTTTTTTTTGGCAGAAAGATCAATGCTTATTATAATTAGTTATGACAAGAGTTATATTGCTTGATGTTCAGTTATAAAGAAGAAAAAGAGGTTTTCATTAATTTAGATGATCTCAACCACATTCCGTAGACCCAGGGGATGGGGACTATTGAATTCACAATTTAATACACCTTTCCTCCTAGCATATTAAAAGTCAGTGTTAAGAATTTTGTCGCGCATTCGATAGTTTTAATTTGAATTTGATCGCTTTTACCCATAAATGCCGCATGCCAAAATTAAAACTAGACTCACGACGTTTTATATCAATTCTGTTTCTGTTATTTATCTGTTATAACAACGAAATTCTTACTTGCTGTAATTTTTCCATTTAATCACATAATCACAAAATCTACATCACATACAGACCAAAACTTCCCATTTTTCTATTTTGGTTTTCTCTGATTTTATTTTCGTATTGGAATTGCATTAGTTGTCTGACAGAAAATATATCTGTTCTTGCCCTCTCCAAAGGATCAAACTGTCACATGTATCCCTCAGCGACGTGGGAAAAGAATTGCTTACAAATTATACTGAGGGATTTATTCCGATAAAATGATAAAATTGATTAGTAAGATGGGCTTCTTCTTGAGGCACGGTTACTTAAAAAGATCCAACAGTTTATGGAAGGTTGTTTCGTGATCTTGACAGCATTGTCGATGTTTTTGACAAGAATGTACAAAAGTTAATATCCAAGATCATATCTTGTTCTTGTGAAAGTTTTGAAACCTTTGTACCTGTAAGTTAATTGCACGCCCTTTTTATGACATTCTCAAAGTGTTACTCTCGCACTTTCTAAAGTGATGAATGCTAACCACTGTTCCCCCTCCCAAAGGTTCAATCGTGTACTTGAAAGAAAATATGACTTGAATCGCTCAAAAATCTGTTTAAAGCTGAACACGACTCGTAAATAGGCATCACCATTTTCGATAGCATTATCTACGATACATCAATACTAGGGTATACTCGTCGCATTCGCTATTACACCTGACTGCTTTATTGTCACGGGTATCTACGAAAGCCCAGAAGGCTCATTCGAGATTCGAGTTTCAAAGTACGAGATTCGAAATTCGAGATTCGAAATTCGAGTTTCGAGATTCAAGATCCAAACTAACCAATCAGAAGCGAGTTTCAAAGTACGAGATTCGAAATTCGAGATTCGAAATTCAAGATCCAAACTAGCCAATCAAAAGCGGGTTCAACATTTGATTACTCCCCTTTATTATGTTTTTACTATGAAGAAATCGTTTAAAATAATTATAACAAATGGGTCATTTAATTATATTACAATGCAAGAAAGAGTGTTATATATATTAGAAGGAAATTTTAATAATTATTGGATTTTTGATCAGAAAAATATACTTCAATCTATATTATAGCTTCTTAAATATTAAAAAAATTACTTATATCATGAGTATATATATTTATTTGTATTGTCTTCTAAACTTAATTTTTATGTATTTTCCCGCATAGGAAAACCAAATGTACTTGTGGACAGGGCACCCCCCCTCTCGATATTCAACCCCAGGGCTTATTGGACTTTTTTCACAACATATATCTAATACACTTATTCATCGTGTGTTCAATGCCAAAAAAAATAGTAAAAACCCAGAATAATCGCTCAACACAAAAAATACCCCACTATACATTATAAGTTTGTTTACGTTGTACGCCCGCTGCTATTTCTAGGTTTAAAACCATGCATTTATTTTAACTTAAAATGTTGATTAAAATTAACTGTCTCTACATATATTTCTGTCTTAGTCCATGCTATCGGATTGACTCTGCATCTCGTAATAATCCCATATTTTCTCCTTAAATGACACCTCTCTTGTATAGTGGGGAGGGGTAATGTATAATGTTTTTTTTTTTGGTTAAACGATTATTCTGGGGGTTTTACGCCCGTGATGTTTTCGTATTGTACACATTAATAAGTGTAATAAATATAATTTGTTAAAAAAAATTGTCCAGTAAGCCCTGGTATTGAAAATCGAGGGGGGGAGGGGTCCTGTCCACAAGTACCTGTGGTTTTCCTATGTGCGGAAATACAAAAAAAAAATAAGTGTAGAAGATAATACAAAAATATATATACTCCTGATATATGTAATTTATTTAATATTTAAGAAGCTATAATATAATTTGAAGTATATCTTGCTGCAAAAATCCAATAATTATTTAAATTTCCTTCTAATATATATAAAACACTTTTTTTTTGCATTGTAATTTAATCAAATGACCCATTGGTTATAATTATTTTAAACGATTTCTTGATAGTAAAAACATAATGAAGGGGAGTAATCAAATGTTGAATCCGCTTTTGATTGGTTAGTTTGGATCTTGAATCTCGAAACTCGTATTTCGAATCTCGAATTTCGATTCTCGTATTTTGAATCTCGAATCTCGAATGAGCCTTCTGGGCTTTCGTAGGTATCGGCGTGGAATGGCGACCCGTGTTCGTGCTGGTTCTCTTGCATTACTTTTGTTTATATTTTATTGCAGTTACGTTTATCTGTGTTGTTTGTATACTGCACTGACTTATACAACTATAATTGTAAACTTATTTGGTATCTTATTTTCCTGCATTAGACGAAGTATTACGTTATTATTTTCGGACCGAGTTCTGTATAGCATACGTCCGTCTTCACCGGTCCCGACTGATTACACTAGTTCTGATCTATTTATAGGGGTCTGCAGAGTAGCGAGACTCGGGAACAAAAATGGCGGACAGATTCCTTTTACGAATCATGTTCAGCTTTAAGGTTGTATGAGTGTTAGCATTTTACATGATAACAAAAATTGGAACGAAAGTTGTAAAAGTTGCATTCAAAGTAATGTCAGTAAAAGTGTTCATATCACTAAATAATTAATATTATTGTACCTCATTATAGATATTCTAAACAACGCGTCATCTGATTGGTTCTAAGTTATCACGTGATCGGGCCATAAAACTTCATAATTCCCGGCCGTCGGCATGCTTTTCATCATATTCCACCTCTTCGGAACACATAGTGTATTTTCCCGCAATATAGTTCTCGTTTTTTGAACGAAAACTCCCGAGAGAAGTAGACGTCACAATAGCCTGGTTTACGTCACAAAACTGATGATAATGTGTTGACCAAAGGGTTTTATAGTTACTTTACGTAAAAAATGAAAGTAAATTTGAGAGCGGTGCCGAATTTGAAAGTTTATGTTTATTTCAAAAGTATTGCTTATTCGGTATAATAAACAATTTATTGCATGAATGTTCGGGAAACATGAAGACTTATTTCTTGGCTGAATAAGTCTTCATATTTCCCTCACTATCATGCAATGAATGTATAATATTGTAAAATTTACTACTTATTTTTCTCTGATTAAAAATGAGTATAAAAATATCTGCATTGTCACCGAGTACGTCTCGTATTTTTACGACAACTGACCCGTTTCCGATCTCCATAGTAACGACAGCGCTGGATTTCCCAAAATGACGAACAACGGAAAATGGGACGTGCCAAGGGCGGCTTTGCACCCGCAAACATATTTTTTTTTTTAATTTAGAAACCAGTCAGAAGCAGAAGTTGATTAGTGTCTATTCAAAAAACCGGTAAGAAAAACAGTATCGGATACCTGTAACACGCCAAACACGGTAACGGGGGCTCAAAATTACACCTGTCCTGTGACTGTGTATGGAACGCCGGGACTGTTTTGCATTTCGTTATGATGTAGACACAGTATTATATGCGGTGCTTTCTTCTTTATGATGATGATCTTTCGGAAGCTACCTTTCGGAACCCCCTTGTTATATTTAGAAAGTTTTACTATTTTCGTTCTAAGATATGAAAATTCTTAATGATTTTTGGTTATCCTTAATAATTGGGAATCAACCACACGTAAGCCGAATAATCATGTACCACAGGGAGTACTGAGGACCTATTCTAACCCGGATCCCCACGGGGTGAAACGATTTGAAGATATGTTGAAAAACAATTTTGAAAGCATTTTAAATCATTAATTTTCTTTTCAATGCAGGCACGTAGCATCGTTTTTGAAAGTGGGGGGGCCAACTTGGGAAAAAAAAATTTCTTTGCCTAAAAAGTTGACAAGCAAAAAAAAAATGTGGGGGGGCCTGGCCCCCCCTGGCCCCCCCGGATACTACGTGCCTGCAATGGACTTAGAAAAAAGGAGTATTTCATGCAATTTCATCATAAAAAACTAAAAACAAAAATGTTTATAGATCTTTTAATATCAAATTAAATTAATGCATCACGTATGAAGTTACAAATATATCTTGTAGATTTAACATCTGCTTGATTAATTATTTCATAAGATATACATGTATATATTATTAAGTGTACAAAATTTACTTCTCAGTTGTTTTTAAAGAGGGAACGAATACACAAATAAAAAATGATGTTCATTTTCAAAAACAGTTAATACAACATCTTTAATCTCTTGGTATAATTGGGTTACAATATCTGCCAACCTCCATCTGTAATTTGTGGGCACTTATTCTCAATCGAGTCCAAAAAGAACAAACTTTAAGATTCTTGGAATTGAAAAAAATTGAGAATGGTTGAACATGTTGAATTTCAAGCTTGTTTAGATTTCGTTGACTTATTAACTGAGTATATACCTATATTAATTTTGAAGTCATGTCAATACTTTAGTAGTTTATAACAAGGTAGCTACAGAACTGTAGCTCTCTGCTTGAGAAAATACGGACAGATAAAGCAGAGAGCTACATATCCAACATATCCAAGTGTTTTTAAAAACCTTCGATTTACGCCGACGATTTTTTGTCGCTCACTATGGGTATATTTCGAGTATTTTATACTTTCCCCAGCTTTGAAAATAACTTTAAATGGTATTTAATAATTAATCAAACATTCAACTTCAATTCCTGATCATTTACTTACCTTGCAACGCCAAGCAAATGGCTTTTTGTGGTTACGGACGTCGAAATGGAACTCTTTTAAACCGACATTCTAAACCTATAAACAGGACTGTTTCGTACCGTTAAAAAGTAAACAAGATTTCAAATATAAGAGTTAAATATATGAATTATTATTAGATAACATTCTAAAAGCCATAGAAAGCATAAACTACACGAAATAAATGCCTACAATAGCGACAAAAATCGTCGGCGTAAGTCGAAGGTTTTTACAACGATTGGGTCTGTAGCTCACCTGCTTTATCTGTCCGATTTTTCTCAGGCAGAGAGGCATTGTTCTGCAGCTTCTTTATCTGTCCGAATTTTCTCAGGCAGAGAGCTACAGTTCTGCAGATAACAACGATAGAGAGAGAGAGAGAGAGAGAGAGAGAGAGAGATATCATATTGATACTTCAGTACGAGATAGAGATTCACTTATTCTTGAAATATTTTTATCATTCCATTGTAACTCTCTCTCTCTCACTCCCTCTTTCTCCACTCTCATCCTCTCTCCCTCCCCACTCTCACAACCCCTCTCTCTCTCTTCTCTGTCACGCCTTCTCTCTCTATCCCCACTATAACTCTATCTTTCCCCACTCTATCTGAAGAGTGGGAAAAGATAGAATAAGTGTTGGCAGAGAGAGAGAGAGAGTGGGAATTGGGAGAGAGAGGATCTACACTAGACCCACACTCTCTACTCTAGCCCTCTCTCTCTCTCTCTCTCTCTCTCAAAGACAGCGAGAGAAGAAGTAGGAGGCTAATTGTGATTAGGCGAGAGAAAGGAGAGTAGGCAGAAGGTGTTTAGATGGAATGGGAGGTAGTAACCGCCCACTCTCACCCTCTTTTCTCTCCCTCACTATATCTCTCCGTCTCACTCCTCCCTCCCGTTGTGTCTTCTCTCTATCTACCCACATTCTCACTCCCTCTTTCTTTTTTTTTTTTGATTTTGTCTTTCTGGTTCAGTTTCTTTCAACTCACGTGAAATAAACTATTAATATGCATTAAACATCGATTTTTCGTAATTGTTTACAATTAAGGATAATGGAAATAATTCTATTTCCATAATAAATAGAACATTCTTTCGGTGTTGTAAAATGAATTATAAAATGTCTATTCTTGATATCTTTATTTAAAGTCATTTTTTCAGAATTGACCATTTGTGCCAAAAAAAATTATGTCATTTAATTTTACAAGGGCGATAACTTAAGACAATATTTATAGAGAAGGCCTACCAAAATATTTTTCATTTCACTTACATGTAATATATATTTCGGGATTGACATTCACAATTTTTATCCCTTGTTTGCAATCAGTTTATTTGAATTCTATATTTTAAATATTTTTTACTGCTCATGCAGACATTGTGAGGTTGCGTTGACATTAGTCAAAATGCACTTGCATCTTGACTCCTTCGTTGTTTTATTTTATATTTTTGCTTTGAATTGAATTGTTTGTTTGGTATTTTATTCAAATATGTACTGTTTTTTAAAAAAAAACAAATAATCTTTATTTGTTACATGGTTCTACTCTTCTAACTATAGGTTTTAACTTTACAGTTTTTGAGACGTTAACCGTTAGGCCTTCAGCGTATGAGTGAATGCTCACCTATAATTACGGGTCCTGGTCAGGCATGCCTCTGCGAAAATACAAATCATTTAATGTAGCAGTAGAAAAAACATGGAAAAAAAATTCGACAAATTTCCTTAAAAACATGGCCGTAGGAACCGGGAGGTGGTCGGGGTCCGGGGGAGGGGCGGGATCTTCCCGACGTTTGAAAACTTTTTTTAATTTTTGCTTGTCAAGGGATTTTTCGTAGTTACTAGTACCCGAACTGAAAACCCCCTCTCCTTTCCCCTAAACTGAAATTGCTTCTTACGGCCCTAAAAAAATTGTGACTAAAAACTTTGATGAATTCCATGCAAAGGAGAATTAAGGCTGTGACAGCGAGATATGCGGGGAGACATTGAAGATAATGAAAACTTTCGATTTTCACTTTTGGAAGGTATCGTCTTATCAATTTCAATAACTCTCGAATTATAAGACAAAATCAAATGGGATTAAAGTTATTTTTTTCTTAAAGATTATTTTAAAAGTTGGATAGGATTACTTAAACAAAGGAAATGAAAAATAAATTAAATTCAATTCAAAAGTTAATCCTGCGTTTCTTTTTCCTTTCAGTATATAAGTTACATGTATAACATTTCAGTCAAAATACTAGTTGTATTCGATCTATCCTACAAGTATATACACTGGATCCATAAGCTTCTGCATCTGAAATCTGTGTCTTCATGAAAAATTACATCTTCGACGTTCTCCCTCCAATATTTCTTATCCAAATCAAGCAAGGAAAAAATAAAGAAACTGCAAGTCTTTTTTAAAAAGACACTTTAAAATTGTGTCTAAGAAAAATTTTTAAATTGCTTTGCGTAATATTTATTTGACCTTCCTGCACTGACAAAGTGTGATTTTTGTGGCATTGAAAATTCAATAAACAAAAAAATTATTAGAAAGTCTTTAACATGTTAAACTCTTGCTAAATTAGGTCAAAGTTATCTTAACTATTCAGAAAAGAACATCAAATGTGGGGTATATGATGTAAATTTTAGATACCACTAAAAAGTGTTGATTTTATGTTAAAATTCGCTCAATTTTTTCCTTGACATTCATAATATATTTATACTATTTAAGTCTCAATTCCTTGAAAGAATTCATAATAAATAATTAAAATGATATTTTAAAACCATAATACACATGTAACACATTTAACAGCAAAAAATTGCTGCGTTTGCAACGGTTATCACTAGATGGGTAGAGTCTATAACTTAACCAGTCAGGCAGTTCGGAAAAACAAATTCCGGTATGGTTTTTCAGTTATTACAATGGTTCTAATATCGAGCCCGATGTGTCATTACAAAATTAAGCGGGTAACAAAAAGATGGCGGAAAAGCGAAAGGCCTCCTGATTTTTGTAAATGTAATCCTTGTTTGGAATTCATGAACCTCTAAATTTTGAATAATTTATTATTTTGTAAAATGTTTAATTTTTTTAACTTAAAGTAACGAAAATTGAAATGAGCTGAACATTAATTGCAAGGTGCATTTTCCCACCATTTAAAAAGAAAGTTTTAAGAAATAAAAATTAATTATTCAACAATACTAAGAGATTGTTAAGAAATTTTTGTGTCTATAATTATGCATCAGATGCCATGTGTGAACATCTACGAACTGTCGTATAAATGGGAACATGCACGTGGCATTTCGTGTTACTCTAAATATTTGATCAATTTTTGGCACGACATTGCAAGACTTCTAGACCTAAATACCAGATGGTTACCATAATACTACACTAACAATATGTAGCTCTGTGATAGACTTTCTAGATTTTGTAGGAGAGATATTGTATTGTTATTGTTTCATGTAGTGACATCGCTTTTGATTTTTCGTGATTTAAGCTGAAGGAAATTTCTTTCAGGTTGATATTTTGTAATGTGATTCCCCCGGCGTGCGCCGGGTCTCATAATGTTTATACCAAACGCTTGTTAATAAAATTTGATATTATTAAGCTGATGTCGTTATGTTTTCGAGACATTGTGTAACAGCGTTCAAGCGTTTTATGAGAAGTTTGATAAAATCAGATGAACTTTCTTAAATCATTCTGTCCTGATTTGAAACGACGAAAAAGTGTATATGAATGCATGCGCCTTTGCATTACTCTTCCGTCGTTGTTTCACAGTTCGCAGTTCTTCAATTATTTAAATTAATTTCCCCCTCCCCCTTTTTTTAAGGATAGACTTTTAATTAGTTAAACGCTCTCCCTAAAAACTTACAGTTCTTTCATTTTAGATGAAAAATACAGATACTAGTATAGGTCATTAATGAGATACACGTATTTATATGATGGCAAATATATTCTGTTTTATTTCCTACATAACATGTAAATTATTTTTAGTTGTCCAAATTACCAATAAAAATAAACAAACAAACAAACAAACAAAGCTTGTAATACCTTTTACTCATTTTATTTCATTTTATACAAGACCATCCAAAAAAACTTTTCATATAATACATAAGTATGTGCGTGCACATTTGAATAAGATTTTTTTTTTCAAAAATCTCAATCGTGAATTTTTACTTGCATATTTTCACGTGAATATAAAAATGAAGTAAAACACATTGGTGAAATGTATCTAAAAACAGTTTGGTAGAAATCCAAACTAAATAGCACTCTGCTTTTTTTTTTAATTTGTTTGTCCCTTTTCAAACAATATCAAAAGTGAAAAGAGAGTTCGGTGGACTATCTCATTATCATCAGGTAAAACTGTCAAATTTAAGCGGTCAAATTATCTTATCCCAGCACGCGATGACAATTTACATGGTCAGTTGGTGTTAAATCTCAGCATGTTTGTCCCTTTTCAAACAATATCAAAAGTGAAAAGAGAGTTCGGTGGACTATCTCATTATCATCAGGTAAAACTGTCAAATTTAAGCGGTCAAATTATCTTATCCCAGCACGCGATGACAATTTACATGGTCAGTTGGTGTTAAATCTCAGCAGGACAGAAATGAACAATTCTGATCGACGCAATGTTCAGAATGTTAACAAGGAGAAGCCCTGATGGGTCATCACTGACCACTGATGTCCAAGAAGGAGTAATCTCTTGTTTAAACGCCTTTGCAGCATTGTTGAATTCACCATCTAAAAACCTCCTTGTTAAAGAAACTCATCATTGCCCGGCATTTGAACGTTGGCCTCTGAATGCTTTTCGCTATTCCTGCATCTGGCCATTTTTTGTTGGACAGAAAAAAGTCTGCTCTAAACTGAAATAATAAACACCAAAAATCATAAAAACATGAAAAAATACTTATTGTTTTCTCTTGTGAAAAGAATGAATCTTGATTGATTTATTTGGCTTCCAAAACCCATAATAATTTGATGTCTAATTTGGTTTCATATAATTTCAGGATTCATTTAATCAAATAAAATTTTCAGATTCAAAGAAAGGAGTCAAATTTTCCACATTTATGGCTGAAAGTTACAAAAAGTTCTCTTTTCAAAATCCCTGAGGTGAAAAAACCAGAAGCTCGAAAGGTTCTCTTCATTTGTCGTCCATTCAGATGTAATAATTTTATGGATCTTCCGAGGTAAAAAGGCGAAGACCATTTTTAATTATTGGCGACATTAATGATATCTGGTCTGTAATACCCGGCAGAAATGATGAAATCGAGCGACCTAAACGTTCATTTGTGTCGAGCATGGCGTTATCTTTTGACTCGTTTTCACTAATATTTCCCCTTTATTTCTTGATATTGGTTACAATTTTTGCACAGGTATAGAGATAGCGTTTAACAATCGCGTGAAACTCTAGCGGAACAAATAACTCGCCGGTGAAAAGTCGGTGCAGCGACAACGCGATACGGGAACCCCGCGTTTTGATGTCTACTTGACGAAGCTGACTCTTTAAACCGAGAACAATCGCCCAATCTCATTTTTCTCTCAATGTCTGATTTATTTTTTCCAGCTTATCACACGTCAGTTGCAAGTTCTATGTCGATGATAATTTCTAATTTCGGCTCTATAGCTCGTAAAGCGAAACGAATCGAACAGCAAAACCAAAGGATGAGTCAAAGAAAACAAACAGAATTGTCCAGTAGAAGTGCGCTAACGCTTTCCCCACCTGTGATTTCAATCGCTTCTATTGCAGGTGTGCCAAATTGCGACTTTTTTCCCATTTATGTTACTCTTGATTTTATTTCTACTGAACCGTGTTAAATAAGATCTTTTGTATTGAACTACCTTGGCAATTGTGGATTGATGCACGGACGAATCCTCCACGCTTTGATGAGTGTGCAGTATATGGTCAAGTAGAGACATCAGATTTATTTCTGAAAGTGAATTTTCATGAAGTTTAATTAACAAAGGTTATTTCATCCGATGAATTGAAGTGACTGTACTTCAAATCCGTTGAAGACCTTGTTTTACAGAAGATTTTTGCAACTGTGACTATTAAGAAATATATACTAGGGATATTTGTTCTAATTTACTCGTTTTCAAGTCAGTCAAACTTTTTTTATGTTTAAGAATTTTTTTATGTATGATACACACACCGCAAAAAAGCATAATCTACATATTTACTTCTGTATTAAAGGACTTACCACAAAATAGGTGAATATAAAAATCATTAATAAATCTTATAAATTAACTAGCAATTAAAATCTCTGAATAGAATGAGAAGCTCTGAAAATTACAGAGGTGGGATCAGAGACCTACGATGAGAAAGCATACCTTTTCCACCGGTCACATCTGTCTTCAGTCCTATGTTTTAATCAGGTAGACGGATTAACCAATGTTTAAGTTTAGTATAAAAACAATCATTCAACAATCGGAATGAAATTAGTTCGTCCAGCTAAGACCAGATGATAGGCTGCATTTGTGAAATTGGTGTTCATAACGACCATATATCTAGCGTTTACAAAGTACTGACTTATGGAAGGTTATAGAAATACTTGTTAAAATTGACAAGTTTTTCAGTTACCTTGCTTGGTCTAAATATTGATCAGTACATGTTACTAACATAAGTATCGAATAAGTTTGGAGACGAGCACTATATGCAGAATGATAGTGAAATTAAGTATACACATAAGGAAAATTAACGACGAGAGAAAAGCTTTAATCTAGTTTTGTCGTTTATAACACAGTTTAGTTGTTGCATGTAGTTAGTTCTCATGGTATAGAGTTATTAAAACATTCAAATATGCAACAGGTGTTTAAAAAAAGTGGTGTCTTTTATTTGTGTCCAGTTAAAAATGACGAATAACTTGAAATAACAATTGTAATCTGATAAACATATAAAACAGTATTAATTATTCCTATTATGTTGTTTTGTAGCATTGTTAATCAAGCTTTGGATACCATTGGTCTTTTCTCGATAAATACATGTATTGTTCATGTAGCATATTCAATTATATAGCCAAAAAATGAAATTTTCGTCATTTTTTATTAACACAAACTATTGATAACAGTTTTAACTTCTGACAATAAAGCATTTAAACATCATTGAGTAGGAAACAAAAATAATCATTTTAATATAGAGGGAGTGTTGTTCAGGTTTTTGACATGACGGCATATTAAGTGCATAAGTGTTAGTCAGAATATAACTTTTCACTGAAGGCGGATATGGTTTTCCTAGAGTCACCCGCCCGTCTGTCTTAAAAGGATTTTATAAAAGATATTATAATCATAACATCACAGCTGTAACCAAACACCACAAGTATTTCAAAAGTGTTCTCTCAAGTAGCTCCTGGGTGGCTTGCGAGTTTGAGGTTGGACATGCATGCCATAATTTAAACGGGACAGCAGAAATGACTTTGGAAGCTGTGAATTACATGTTTGCAAATGACCGTCTGTTCATTTCCGTTTTTCTATTGACAATTAGTTTCGTCGGACTTGCAGCAAACATCGTCATTGTGTATGTGTACATGTTCCAAATGCCTAAGTGGAAAGAGTCCAGCCGCTTTTTTGTTCCGTTTTTGGCAATAAGCGATGCTATAGTTTGTATAGCTGGACCTACCTTTCGGGTGTATCTTAACTTTAATTATGTTGTATCGAAATCGAACATTTTCTGCAGGAGCAATGTTTATTTCATTAATGTCTTCGTTATGATCTCATCCATGATTTTGCTTTTAATAACCATTGACCGTTTTCTCTTCGTTTACTACAATGGCTTTAAACGGTTCAAACTGAAATCAAAAGAGCTTGCTTTGATAGGTATCATACTGATTGCATTCCTGTCACAAATTCCAGCTTGGGCGTTTTTTGGTGAGTTGGAGATTTCATATGCTACACACGGAAGACACGACATAGGTAATATAACACTGTACCAGTGTAGTGAAATCCATGGAGAGAAATATAGAAAATCTGCAATTGCAGTGACACTTTTTCGTCTTGTGTTTATTTTCTGTCAGGTAATTGTCATGATCGTATTGTATTCCGCGATCGCACGCGTTATTTACAAAGGTTTATCCAGAATCCGAAAGAAACCAAGCACACAACAGAAGAATTCGAACAGCAAAGTATCTCTTGATTCTGATTCACCATCCATGCTGAATGACACCAGTTCACTCCCAAGGAAACAGACGACCCAAAAAGGAGGACGATTAAAGTCACTCAAAAAGCAAGTATCCAAAGAAAATGTGTATGGCCATTTTCGAAAACATCGTTTCACCTACACATTTATGTTACTGACTGGTGTTTACGCCGTTAACCTTATTCCTAGCACTGTGATCACACTTCTTTCTATTGTTCTTGGAGAGCACACATTTTGGTATCGCCTTTCTTATACTGAACTTCAACTTAGTTTGCTGGCGTATAACTCCGACATTATAGACTCTGCGATGCATCCCTTTATATATGGGCTTTTGGATACAAAATTAAAAAAAGAGATAAAAAGAACTTTTAAATGCTGAAGATTGAATAATTTGCTGTGATACAGTATGCACTGTAGATCGATCAATTAATTAATGCAAAACATTATTTTCGATAGAATGTTTGGTGTTTCATAGAGCAATATTTTTTCACGAATTTTGGATTTTCTTCTATATATGTTATAAAATATTTTATCGTATATATTCTTATTAGAGAAAAAAATTTAATACATTGTGTTTCGTAATTATGCAGAAATAAAATTATCGCCTAAGGATGCTGGATCCTGTTATCAAAAGTATTGAGAATTTTTTATCAAGTATATATTTTTTGAATCTATACACATAGCTTAATTAAAAATCAAAACCAAACATTGTGGTCAATGCGCTTCTTTCAGCGCTATGGAGCATTTAATATGACCTGTGTGCTATGTAATTGCGTATAACACAATAATTCAATTGTTCAACGTTTTTCCTCTCATATTTTTTTCCAAATAAATCTTTTTACGCTTGAAAAGTCTCTTTAAATTTGAGACAACAAAAAAAAAGTATAAATTAATTCGCATAGTCAATTATTTGACTTTTCTGCACTAAAAAAGTCATTTTTCTGGCATTAAAAATTTCACAAGCAATAAAATCATTCGAAAGAAATGACTTTTTCTGAATTAAAGAAGAATGGTTAAAATTATTCCGTTTATTTAAAAAATACAATTAAATTGGGGGTCTGTGACGTTAATTTGTAGTTAGTGGTCTAAAATGGGATATTTTCCCCCAGGAATTGTACAATATATCTTTTATATTTTTCCAATATGATGATAGAACCTATGACGGATAATTTAGTATATCATTGCGGACCAACATGATACATTTCTCTGCATGCTCAAAATAACTTCGTGTGCAGGGTGCTGTAAAAATAGAAATCCAAAGTTAACAATACTGTAAATATTTTGAATGAGAAAAATTGATCATTTTCTTCCATAAAAACTTCCACCACGAAATATCGTTCCTCATTTAATGTTTTCTGTATGAAATTAAATCATAGGGTTTTAACTGAATATAGTTTGATAAGCATTGTAGAATCCAAATTTATTGTAAGAACTGAAACATTATGCAGACCTTTTTAGATTGAAGTCTAGACTAAAATCTGCTTAAAGGCTCAGGAACGAACCTCGTTAATGATTTCGTCAAAAATTAGGATGCAAAGTAGAGAAGATCTCTAAAACATCTGATGGGAGATCAGGTGTCATGATGGAGCGTGTGCTCCTTGTTAATGTTGGGAAATTTTTAGGTAAAGTGGATCAAACTCCAAGTTCAACAGGTCAGATTTGATGGTACTCTATAAAAGGTCTTGTCACAAGGAATGCACCTGTGAAATACCCCCAGGTATGAAAGTCATAGCCCCGTCCACTCAAAAGTTATAAAAGGTAATCAATGTTAAAAGTTTTTTTTTTGCAAACAATCCGATAAACAGACACTTGTCAGACGGACGGACAAGACAAAATCCATATACCCTCGAAACTTAGAAAAAATATGTAATCATTTCAAATATTTGTACTTTATAATATTACATGATGCATTTATTTTCTTGCCAAACAGGATATATTTTTCTGTGTGTTAGAGATGAATAGTTGATTGATTATATTGTTTTTCACTGTTTACTAGAGTTCATTTATGTGGGTTAATTTTTGGTGAATACCGGTAATATTATAACTAAATGAGTGTCATCAATATCCGTTGTGCTTGCATGCTTCTGGTAATGCGAGGGATATCTTGGTACATATGCATTACGAAAATCCGTGAAGGACTACAATCCAAGTCAGTAATATGTTTTCCTGGGTTTTCCAAGCAAGTCATGAAATTTGAAGGTATAGAAACTACTATACAAGGATGTGGCTATAGATAGAAAAGTATGGCAAGTCAAACGTTGCAATGTTCGATCTTTCTTATTATTTTGTACTGCATAATTTTTATTTTATTCTATACAATTTTCCAGATGTATAGTAAAATTTTACATTCTTATTGTATTATTTTTATTTGTATTCTATATTTTCCATTTGTATAAGGAGAAAATAATTTAAATTGTACATCTGTACTTGCACAATCGGAAAGCCTCTGGAACCAGGCTTTGGAGCCTGTATCTTCTTGAAAATCAGCGAGTTGTTCCGGGTGCTCTAAACTGGGCTCCTATACTAGTATATGATCATGATCCATATGTCAGAGGATAGCTAATTAAAGGGAAAGGGAGCGCTGGCAGTTTGCAAATGAATAATCTGTCGTCTGAGAAAATAAATCTTCTTGACTGGTGGTACCTCAGCCAACCCACTCCCCCTTAAGAAATGAAATTTTCGGGTTTGGGAAGATTTTCTTCTTTTTCGTCTTGTCTCTGATCATATATATATATATAAGTTCTTTCTTGTAAGAGCATGTAAATAAATGATCTAATTCGAATAGATTCTCCTCCAAGAATTAAAAAACAATCCACGCAAATACGTTATTTTGTAGAAGCTCAGTTTAAAATACCCCGCTTGTTTGAACGCTATATACTACGAAATAGACAAAAAAATTGAGAAATAAAATCCTTTGAAACGAAAAACAAAAACAATCCCTCGGATACAATACAAATGAAAAATTATCGAATACAAAAAAGCTGTGTTACAATACAAACAAGAAATTTTACAATACAAATAAGAAAACATAGAATGAAAATGAAAATTATACTAGTCTACTAATCAAAGTGGGTTTTATACAATACAAATAGACAGTATATATATTTATAGAGATTGTTCTATCTGACGTATCCGTATCCGTATACGTATCCGTATCCGTATCGAGGTATGAGAGGCATCTCGATCCCGATGTCTAAACCATCTGGTTACATTTCCATCGTTTCAAGTTTGGTTTTTAAACTTATTCACTAAGAAATAATATGTAGTGTGATTTTTTTAATAAAAACATATAAGTTGCTGTACACGTCTTATGCATCATGTCTTTTTGGGTGGAGGGGGTATAAAAGTTTAAAAATAAAATTAGAAAAACAGGTATGATTTTTTTTAATTTAAATGTGTAGAAAATATTTATAGATAGACTTCTCTCTCTCTCTCTCTCTCTCTCTCTGTCTCTC
>PRKT01000233.1:346805-372749 GCA_003671525.1 Saccostrea glomerata
TGAACTGGCTATTCAAAGCATATACTCAGAACTTGAAACGGTCCTGAAGCGAATTATGAAATCAATTTGAAACTCTCTCTAAAACGGCTACAGAGTTTTATTGATCGCGTTGATGATAAGGTATTTTGTATTTCAGTGTGTGTGTGGGGGGGGGGTATTTATTATGTTATCAGTTACGTGAAATGGTATAGTGAAAAATACAGAATGAATCAATAAAATATCCTGATATTATGAGAGAGGAAAAGGAGAAAGGGGATTTTTCAACAAATATTTGGAAACAAAATGAAATTAATTTTAAACTTGGTTTCATTTTCTTTTCTTTTTTTAATCAATATTTTTCTTCGAAATGATAGAAGTTTACAGCAGTTAAGTATTTTTATAGAAAAAAAAATAGCATTTGTTATTTTTCAATGCAAGACTGTGGCTTATTTAAGTAACCACAAACAGAGATGGAATTGTATTAAATGGTTTAGACATCGGGATCGAGATGCCTTTCATATCTCGATACGGATACGGATACGTATACGGATACGGATACGTCAGATAGAACAATTTCTTATAACAGGTTGAAATAAATCTAAAATTAGAATCGTACGATTCCTTTTCAAACACGCTATTCTAGTTTTACCTTAGTGAGTAGGAATACTTGTATGACCGGTTAGCTGGTAAAGTTAATAAAGGTGTGTTCTTTGTGTTTTGTCATTCGAGCTCAAGACTGCGTGCATTTCAGTCACAATTCGCCCCCCCCCCCCTCCCTCCCGTAAGCTATTTCTTGTGTTGATGTAATATTAATGTTTGTGAATGTTTATTGAAACACTTTATTAAATGTTGAGCAATTTCGTCAATTAAATGCGCAGGTCTTGGAGCTGCTACCCATAATACAGGTGTTATGTTTTGATTTTTGAATGAGGATATAAATATTTTATGTTCGGTTGAGATTGTTCGAATTAGAACATAAAGAATATAAAAAATTATACAACTCAAATGGAAAATTATAGAATACAAATAGAAAATTATAGAATCCAAAATTAATGAAAATTTTTTATAATACAAATGAAATTTTTACAAACAAATGAAAAATTATAGAATACAAAAAAAAAATCATTGAATACAAATGAAAAAGATTAATGCCATAGAAACGGAATTCTATAATTATTTATGTTATTTTTTAAACAGTACTTGTATGTACTCGGTATACAAGTATGTATCGTATGTGCAGTAGTCTAGTGTCTAATGTGGAAAGAACAAACGATTAGTCGACGTCAGTTCTTTATCAAATTATATTCTACCAAGGGCTACATGAACAACATGTATCGAAAATGGTGTAGAACGTTCATCTAATTTAACCGTTTGTTTAGAAGTGTAAAAAATTAAAACAGTCTATATGTAAAGATTTGTGAAAAAAAAATCAATTTCATAATGTAGATTGAAAAATTAACTTGATTACTTTTCTAATATGTGGTACATTAGTAAACTACATGTAGCATATGATTTGTTGCATGTGATCTCTAGAAATTTTAATAGAGTCAGATACTTATAAGATTTGATGAAATACTGAGAAGCAATAAAAGGTTAGGAATTAAATAAGGAAAGGTACTTAAAATAAGGAAGAAGGTACAGTTTCAATACAATTAAGCCCTGTATTTTTCGAAAATATGAAAGTGATTTAAGAAATAAAAAATCATTCTTTCTGATTCATATGGATTCCATGCAGTAAGAATACGCAAATCATTTTTCTCATTTGACCTTCTAAATGCTAATTGTGACGTCATAAACTTTTGAATTTCCCGTATTTTCTTAAAAAGTTGCAGAAGACATCAATTTTCGGTGGAATTTTCTTTCAGAAAACATACTCTGCCACCGTAGCCCACAAAGATTTTGAGATGTGTGATTTTTCAAAGCAGTTTACATAATATATCCAAAAATTGAAGTGGGTGACGGTGGCAGACATTATTCTTTTAAGGAAAATAAGTACAGAAATGAGTCATTCTGAGGCTTTTTCAGCATTAAACTTCAAAATGTACCAAATTAATCATATTTCCAGAACTGTCCTCCTTCATGCCATATTATTTAATGATTTATCATACTCATCTCCTCAACTCTTGTTAACGCCAATTTCATAACTTTTCAAGAACATTAATTTTTTAAGACACAATAAAGCCAAAACTGTATCTTCTTCTTAACAACAAATATTATGTTCCTAGAATATATTGTGAGGATTGCTTAACTCGAAAAGATACAAGTTCATTTTTATTACCTGAGTAAAGGGAGGTTCTTTGTATTTGTTTCTTTTTTTAATTCTTTGACGAGGTTCACTCCTCAGCTTTTCAGCAGAATTTTGTCTTGTTTGAAAAAAATCTACATTATAATGTTTTAGTTTTTATAATAAATTCAGATTCCATAATGCCAATTAAATTTTGTTGAATTAAGACCCCATGATTAAATTCCATACCGAGAACATTTAGTGAGGAATTATTATTTGCGGTGGAAGGTTTTTTTTTTTAGAAGAAAACGTCAATTTTTACTCTTTCGAAGTATTCAGTATAATTGTTAAGTTTGGATCCCTATTTTTACATGCAGGCAGCACAAAGAAAAAATTGTGCAGTGAAATATTTATACTGTATATCATGAAAGTTCGATTCTTAAAAAAAAAGCCCAATTTAAGCTTAAAATTAGCACTAGTTTAGTAATATAAAAAAATTAATCTTTATTTAATGTTCTGAGTATAATTTATCCACTCCGCTTAAATTCAGAAACATTTCATTACTTTCTAACTATTTTATTGTTTTTTTTTATTTTTAACATCAGAAAAATACCATTTTTAGAGTGCGGAAGGGACAAATAAAACGAAGTAATTTGAAGCTATTTTTGTTGTCAAAATCTTTAATGTGACTATTTCTTAGATGAAAAGAGTGCATAAACCCAAAATTTTGTTTTGATTTTTTATTAAGCTATGTTTGTAGATTTTAGAAATATACTTTATAAAACTCTAAAAATATAAACCAAACTCTTTATTCATCAAAGGCAGATTCCTTTTTTCATCTTTATAACAAAATCAAATTCAGTGAAAAATGAGAACTTCATAGAAAAAAATCAAACGCTGTCTTTTTTTCTTTATTTTCTGAAGTGCTAAAACATGTAACCTTACGACGATTTGTCGATTTACAAATCCCTGAATACTTACCCCCCCCCCCCCCCCCCTCCCAACTAGGTATACACACTTTCCAAACTTTGACCTTACGAGAAGTACATGAATATATTTCATTTACGTACAAGTCGAGGGGAATAATGGGGAAGTTACAATTAACTAAGGTGTTTTGTGATTGGTTTTGCTGATTCACTAATTAAACATATCAACATCCTTGTCTATTTACCCTCAATAAATGCGGTACTTTATATTAATAACATTTAAGTCGTATACTGTTTTCTTTATAAAGGGCTCATCGAAGCTTTCTTTGCTATAGTAAAGGGATGTTAAGTGAAAAGATTGAACCATCTTTAAATAAAAGTAATTGTTATATAGTACATTACTTTTATCGAATTCATTGAAGATGATCACGTCTAATATTTCAAAAACATTTTTTTCTTTTATTATTGTTATTAATAATTCTGAAACAAGTTCAAGATTGGTATATATTTTAAGGTCTATTTTTTGTTGCAAATGGTGCAAAGCATAAATTTCTAAAATACTAAATTATAAACCTTCTATGATCTTCAAAATTCTACTTTTTTGCAACCATGATTATTGATGTATACAAATATTTTTTCACTTCCAATCCCGTTATCGTGAAAATTTAATTCAATGACTTCTTTAAAAACTTTAAAACAACGCTTTGAAACATATTCATTTTACTCATTAAAACATGACTCAAATTGTTATTTCAATGTTTATGTCAATATGTCCTTAATGATAGAAATGATACATCGCCGTCAATAGAAATTGAACATAACCAGAATTTTTTTTTAATTATTAGGACTAGATGATACAAACAAATCGATCTTTGAAACAACAAATTCTGAAATCTATTTTCAGCTCTAAACCTTTAGTGAGTGTGTTTGTCTTTATGTGTAGTTTTATTGAGGTATCAACTTATATTTTTCTAGTGTCATATGAGTAACTGTAATATTAGTTGACTCTGTGCTCCTTTAGAAACATTTTGAATAAAAAAAAAGATTGTATATGAATGAAGATTAAACAAAGTTAGCATGATTACTCTAGTTGTGCACTTTTTAGGGGAAATATGGAAGGTACAGTGTATACGTATTTCATTCTCCAAGTCTTAGAAGAAAGAATTCAAAGAATTATCCGCTTTTCTAAACCTGTGACTTGATATTGAGTCTCCCCAAAAGAAAAAAAAATTGTATTATCTGTCCTTAACAACAACCATGTTCAAACAGAGGCCAATACAGATGTAATTATTTTTGTACAATTGGTAGTTTAAACCGATGATTAACCATTTTGGAGACAAAGAATCTATATTTTCAAGCCACTTATTTTTTTTTCCAAAGTTGATTCCGGTGAATTGGATTCTTAAGAGAGGTACATTTACTTATGCTTAATTTTTCTACGGTTTACCCCCGGGTGGCGCAGTCGTTAGAGCTGCTCTAGAACCGCAAAGTAAGGAGTTGATCCTTACTTCGCGGGTCCGTTCGAATCCCAGTGGGACGTGGAGACCGGTCCTTCGAATGAGAGCAAAAATGTTACACTCAAATGGAAACGCCAACACTTGCCGGTGGAGAGCTGCAAATTGTGTCCTATACTCGGCACTCATGGCCATTGAGCAATGTGGGATCTTTTTCGTGCCAACATCTAGAGCGACACGGGACCTCGATTTAAACGGTCTCATCCAAAGGTCCGTTTTCAACATCGCACAGTGGGATTCCAACCCGCGACGCAAGGATCAACTCCTTACTAAATACTCACCCAGTAATCTATGCTACAATAAAAAAGAATATTCTTTAAATCAGTATTGGTAATATTTTATTTTCAGAGTACTTAATACAAAAATTCTAGCTATAAGATAAGCATTTTCATTCAGCAAACTAGATAGGCTACCCGGATTTGATGCGATTTTCTGCCTCAAGTTTTATCATGCGTTTGTTTGGTTTACCAGTGGCAAGCATAGGAAAAGAGTCAAATTGTAAAATATATGTGGGCTTTTCACCTAGTCCATCAGCAGATTGTCTGACCTCGAAATTTTCGTCGCAGAACTTTTTAACGTCAGACACTGTGACACCAGAACCTTTTTCAGACAAAAAACAGAGACACACCTCTTCATAGAGGCGCTTGTCTGGAACAGGAACCACAGCAACGTGTAGAAGACCGCCCATTTGGATGACTGTGTCCTCCACTGCATCTGGCATGATTTTCCTAGTACCACGGGATATAATATCTTTGATCCGCCCCTGAATGATTACTCTGTCATCTTCGGTAACGACGGCCGTGTCACCAGAGCGAAACCATCTGTTTCCCAGGAAAGATGTTTTGTTAACTTCTTCATTCTTAAAATATCCTCTAAAAACCATTCGGCTTCTTATGCACATCTCCCCGGGCATCCCTCGTGGAACAACACTTCCATTTTCGTCAACGATTTTGAGCTCTACTCCTCCACAAGGTCCTCCAACGTCCCCAATTTCTAATGTGTTTCCTTCTTTCAAAGGTTGCCCCATGGTAACGAATCCTGCTTCTGTAGATCCGTACACAACCACAAATTGTTTAGTATACACATTTACAACTTGCAGGTAGTAATCGTCAATTATTTGACCACCAGTCATGATGATGTCCATCTTAAAATCGTCTTGGTAATTATCTTTCATGCTAATTAAGTCGCCAAGAAAATATGGCATCAACAAGGCCTTTGAACATTTTTCTTCTTTCATCATGTTCCAAACTGCCATGACGTCAGACCCTCGGATGGCGACTGAAGAGTCGGTGAAAACCCTGGTTAAGCCGTTGCTGATTTGTGTTACGGGCGATCCACCTACCCAGCCAAAGGGTCGGTCATTGTAAGTTTTTTGTTTAATCGAGTCTTCTGTTGGTTCTGCCTCAAATAACTCTATATTGGCGATGTCAAAATGAGAGTGCGAGACCATCTTTGGTTTACCAGTGCTACCAGAAGTTGTGAAAATTAAGATTTCGTCCTCGGGGTAAAGTGTGGGAAGTTGAATATCAGAGTCCTCCATCTTCAAAATTTCGGGCAGATCGCGATAACTCCTAATTCCGTCCACTTTCCTTAGAAACAGAATTGTCGAATCATTAGAATCAACATCCTTATAATCCCTTGATGGTCGGCGGCGGCGAAAGAGCGCTAAAAGTTGAAATATGGAATCAAGAAACGCTTCGCCTTTTCCTGGATCAATAAGGAAGGCTTTGCAGTCAGCCTCCCGGAAGATATCCCATAAGTCTCTGGCGTCAGTGACGCTAATTGTCACGTGCACTGCAACTCCTCCCGCCAAAACAATCGCTAGCTCTCCAATAACCCATTCCAAGGTATTCGGACCAAACAAGGCTATCTTATCTCCTTTCCTGATGCCTTTCTTTACGAGAAACTTGGCTAGCTTTAAGGCTTCTTCGTTGAGATCTTTATACGTAAGAGTTTCTCGGGAGCCGTCAATACCTCGGTGAATTAAGATTTCATGGTTGGGGAATCTCCTCGTATTCTTCTCTATCAGTTCTGTTATTGTACAGTATCTGTAGGGCTTATCTCGTGGTCGTGAGAGGTAACTGAATTCCTTCGACATTGTGTTAGTTCTGCAAAAAAATCAGTCTTTTAGGAATACATTTAAATCATTGCAAACTAGACTTTGACTTATTTTGTCCTTTTTTTTTTTTATTATTTCACATGTCTTTTCAAGCGTAAAAGTTTTGCCATATATGAATAAAATGAACATACGTTGTAAGTTGAACTAATTTATATAACATTTTGATTTGAAAAAAAAAACATGCATTTTACATTTTCATGATTTTAACAGGTCATATAATTCATCGAAACAATAAACAAGCAGTGTATTCTTTTAACTGTTTAAAATGTAACAATGTAAACGTGTTTTAAAACAGAATTTCTTACTATCATTTGAATGGCAGTGCTTATCAAATTAAACTGAAAAAAGGTATTTATAATTGCTTTTTTGTGCTTTTATCATAAACAATTTTTTTGAAGAAAAAAACCCAAGAAAAACAAACATAGAAATTCCCTTTGCTCCTGAAATACTATCCATTCTAACTTCAACAGGTTTACAGGTTTCGCTTACCTTGTCCGATCGTTGAACTGGCCTACAACAAATGACCAGGGGTCGGCTGACACTTTATTTACGATATCTGACAATTGGTTCCAGGTCAGTTAATACAGAATCTGTATGTCCGTGAATTAATAAACTGGACAGGCGGGCTTCTGGTGACAATTTACAAACAATGAAATCAGACATAATTTGGTTTTGTGGCTGCATTTTTGCGTTTCCGTATGCAATTTTCTCTCAAATTTAAACAATGTACTCTTCAATGTCTTTATTAGCGAAAGATTCGTATTGTTGAATTTTGTTTAAACTTTCTGTCAGTGTACTGCTTTTAAGACTTATCATAACTGGGCCTGTTTATCTATTTGAAGTCTTGTTCGTTATTAACCTCTGGCATGCAACTTAATTCTGGTCACTTTTCTAACCCTAACCCTGACAAATTATGCTGTATATGATTGTAGCGTCTTGTACAGAAGCATGCACATAAATAAATAATCATGAAGGGTGTAAGTAAACAAAATTAAATATCATAAATACTCATAAGCGCTCTCTTTGATGAAATCTTTCTGGTTGACAAAATTTAGTCCGAAATATCTTACGTAATTTCCAGAGTTTTTTTTAAAACGATTTTTATATTTTACGTGCCTGGAAAATATCAAAATCCTAAAAAACCTGGAAAACTTTTCGGACAAGACAAAATCAAATGTCAATTGCACTGTTGAACATTGCTTCAACTTTTTATTTCAGTTTACGGAATCTCCAAATGCTCTGTCAAATCATTTTCATTTAATGTACTTAATTTTATTGCCTTCATAGATGGATTGAACTTTTAAAATACTAAAATGAACTTTGAAATGTTTAATCGTTAAATAAATTTAGTAATTTTTTATATGATTCAATTACTTATAATGCCATTTTTATGGGAATTTGAGCGATTAATAATAACTGTTGCTATTTTGGTTGTAGGTTTTACACTAATTTTCATTTTTCTACATGTATTATCATTGTTCATGCTAATGGGAAGAGTAATCTTTTTTTTTTATTCAGGGTCGTTGTTTTTTCTGTTTTAAGTACAATAGAGGAGCATTCTGAAGTTTGTCATAGTTATAGATACTCTATCTCGAACCGGGGCTAATCAAAGCAAAACCTTTCCCCTAGCTTCTTTTAATATAAAGCAATAAACATTGAGTTTAAAAGCAAAATTCTCCAAGCCTAGGCAAAGAGTAAAGGTTTCAACAAACCTTATACAAACTTTAATGCAAACTTGACTTTAGCAATTTGATATCTATACTGAAAACCTACCATTCTTCTCTAAAGTCAGCTACCATCATAAGAAAAATTTATGTTCTATTCCTGGTCAGATCATACTCAATTTACATTCAAACAGAATATATTCTGTACTATACTTGACAATATTTGGAGTAGAGGGAAAAAATACAGTGTATATGCAAAATAAGCAAGGCAAGCAAAAATTGTCCCAATGGTGATATGTTAGTTCAATGTCAGGTCTTCAAACTTATAAAACCAATGGTGATGTAGTAGATGTTAGATAATGTAAATAAGGATTTCGTTGTGAACAAAACAATCTCTGAAAAGGATGGTCTACGTATTAACAAGGAAATTAACTGTGGAATTAAAACATCAATGTTGCTTTATCTCCATTAACTCATAACTGTACTTCTCAAGGATGTGAATTACATGACATTGTATATACATTGAAGTACATGTATATACATATACCAGTCTGAACAGTAAAGCAACAACTTTAGATGCACTGATTGTCATACATTATACCTTAAAGCAATATGGCTGAATTTTTGAAAATATTATTTTGCTGTTAAAATGTGGTATTATGAAAAATTTGTATGTAACTTAAATCTTCAATGAGACAAAAATAAAGCAGAAGAAAGACTTCTATATACAATCCAATATCCAGATTTATATAGGAAATGACTATTGTACAGGACAACAATAATGTGATTTTGATTCAATCAAAGCTTATTACATGTAATGGTTCTTCCATCACAAATATGAACAACAGAAGTTTATAAACATTATATTTTTGTCATTGAAAACGTTATTTACAATTTTGCAACAAAAATTCCGACATCAAAGTTGCAGCTCATATTGCTTTAAATATAAACTGTTCAAAATACACTGTACTACAATTGAATTGTTATGTCAACGATTTTATTTTTTTCTCATTTTCTCCACAGAAAAATGTGAATTATAATTCAATGGTGTTTTACAAACCTGCTGACCATGAGCAAAATAACCTTGTATTTTAAATCACCTCTTAATTAGTATTGCACATGTACATATATCAAGCACACATTTGACAGCATTTTGAGACTTAAATCTTATGCCACATACTTGCAAATGTCTATGAATGGTTAACAATTAATTGTTCTCTAGCAATGAAGTTGGTATAATTTTTTTCACTCTATCCTGCTTTGTGATAACTTTTTCATGTTTTTCTTCATCGTTCTCTGTCTTTTTCTGTGATTTTTTCTGTCTCCCTGGTTTGGTTTTCCCTTTTATGTCTTTTTCCCACTGTTTTCTATACATAGTGTAAAGTCTCATTGTTGCTTGTGCATCTTGTACCTAAAATAATAATAGGAAAAAGGAATCATTAGTATGCTTGAACATTTTTTTTTGTCATCTGTAGTCCAAACAACTGAAATCACTTACATGAAAATGGTCCTTTTAAAAAGTGAAAAATATATTTGCAATATTTGGCAAGTGAAATATGTTTTCCAAGCCTACCCATGTGAGTTTATAATCCCCTCACATCAGAGTTTGAGGGGATCTAGTAATGCACAAGCGCGTGTTTGTGTGTGTGTATTAATTTGCTCTTGTGCAAAACCGAAGTGAGGTAATTAACACTGGAATCTATGTTGAATGCTGTCTTCAATGATAGATAAAGCTCATTTTATATTTAAACTTCTCAATGAAAAGAAGGAGTCTCTTGCAGTGGGCCTTTTATTTAAATTTGTATATGTACACTCTGTATAGGTATCAACAACGTTTTATCAATTTACAATATTTTTTTCCATTCCAAAACTAACTTGAACTTGAAATAAAAATAACCAGATACTTAAACAGCTGTTTCGTATTTGTGCATTTAACTAGAGAAAAATATTAATGATTAATTACATGTAACGATAAAATTTTTTGATAAAATGATGATTTTAATCTAAGGTATTTGAAATATCTGTGTTCCAGATACTCAAGTTCAACTGTACATGTACATGTAGTAACAGACAAAGCTACTGAAAAAAATTACCTCATAAAGTTAATACTCACAGAGCTGTGTTCCCCTTCCTGTACACTGACCCCTAAAACCCGGGCGGACAGATTCTTCAGGGAGGGTGTTCTACCGTTATATAGCTGACGGAAGTATTTGTAGCGGGACGTGTCCCGAGTTTGCTTCTTGGGATGACTTATGTAGAGTACCTGCAATCCAGTAAAATAAGTGTTATCATTTTCATGGAATTTTTAATGCAGTAAATAAAATAATTATGTTAATGCAGTTTTTTTAATGATGCAATGTATACTTTCAATTCTATCTTTTCTCAATTTACAAATTGTTTTGATTTGAATTTATGAACCTGTAGATCATGGTGAATGGCGTGTCCTACCAGTAGTCTCCCCTTAATCATGCTGCTGATATCCCTTTGGACAACAGGAAATTCTTTTCCTGAACAAAAAAAGAATGTTTTATAATTAAGTTACATAAGCACTTCTTTATATCAATTCTTATACATACCACTTAATGTACTCTGTTCTAGCAATAGAATACATTGAACAGAATAATATTAAAGATGTACTGTATGAATTTTTTTATTTTTTCTTACCAAATAAATCATTATTTGTAACTATTTTTTTTAGATTTAAAAAAAAATCTTGTTAAAATTAAACTTTTATTTCATTCCCCGTCACCTTTCTCTAGGTCCTGTTTCCGGATGCCGCTGACCTTCGTCCGGTAGTCCACCACGTCTTCCATCGGTTTGACGAACTCATCGTACACACAGTGACCGTGCTGATTGACGATGGACACTCGGGCCAGCATGCTCTCTCTCCCATCCCTCCCTACCCCCACCATCTCACAGTCCATGGCTAATATCTTTGTCAAACTTTAATACAATAAAAATTATTTAAAATTTAAAGAAAAATGTCTAATAACAATTTTGTACTAGCTGCTCATATTGTTACCAGTATTCATTCTCGCAAATAAAAGTATTCCTTACAATTATATCAAGAAAAAACAACAATTCTTGAAAATTATGTCTCTCTAGACTTATTAAGAGTCAATGACTATACATGTATCACGAAAATAAAGTGTTGTGAAAATTTTGTGATCTACAGTATTAAATGCTTGTTAAAACACATAAAAACATTGTCACTGAATAAGTGAAACAAACTGAATGCTCCTGTATACAGCACCATAAAAACATAGCAATCATTTTTAAATAGAGTATAAATAACTAAGCAACATACCCTCCAAAAGAACCAGTCTTTACTAGGGGATTACGGTTAGGCGTACACTTTTCTGGAACTTTAGTTTTGCGATCCAGTAAAATTTCATCCACATCATCAAACCAAATCTCTGGTTCCCTATAAAAGAAAAAAAACAAGTTAAAGTTTACTATACATCATATCAATTCAGAATGAGATTTCAAAGATGTTGGAGGATTCCCACAAGAGGATACTGTGCAGTATTCAATCAGGTCTGGATCTATCAACTTGTAAACCACAAGACATAAAGACTAAACAGATCAACAACGCATTGTGAGTAGACTTATTTTGTTGACTATTTTGACCAGAGGTGGATTTCAACAGAGATTCCTGATGAATATGATCTACAGTCAAAACTGGTAACCAAATTTAATCTATATGACCGATTATCTAGGGGGTCTCAACACTGTGGCCATAACCTACAACCCTTAGATTTAAGGTAAGGTTTGCGTCTCCCTCCAACTTTTATTTTTTTCAATATGCACACATGCTATATATCAATTTATTCAGGGAGATTAGTTTCATCATTTAATATGATTTTCAAAGATATTGCCCGTCCCATATTTTTAGTAAAGGACGCCAAATTTAACGTATTTCATATTTCACCTTGAATATTATTTTCATTGAAAAAATTGATTTATTTTATAAATTATAAAACTTTTATGATTAAAATGACCTGAAATAGTATCATCCATGCTTCTATTATTTAAACATTTAATTTTCTGTTATCAAAAATGTGAAAATTTAGGTAAAAAAGAAGATTTTTCAAATTTCCTTGATAAAGTGAAACCGTTGCCATGGCAACAAAAATGTAAAAATCAACATTTTACATATCTACCGATTCCATCAAAATCCATGAAGTTATTAATTTGATCATTTTCATTAATTTGAACTATAAAAATATGTATGTCCCCAATATTATTTCCATGGAAACAGGTGGTATATATGGGTTCTGAACATAAAAATCAGGCTTTTTCTATACTTTTAAAGACAACATTGATATCACCTTGTCATGGTGAATGTTAAAGAGTTAATGTTGTTTTTGATATTGTTTTTAGTCATAAATTGGCCAAAAATATTCAAAATAAAACTCCTCCTGTGCTAAAAATTTATTCCATGGAAGAACTCTAGTATTTATGGCAATCTTTACATCTTAATATTCTGATGCAATTGTGCATGAATTATACTGCAACAACTTTAGAAGTACATGTATATGTATATAAACATACTTCAGAAGATTTTACAACTAAATAATTGAAATATCAGACAGAACAAAATAAAGATGAATTCTAAGTGACATCAATTCATACTTTAATGAGTTTACAGAGTACTTCTGATTTCAGAGAAAAGACAAATTCTGCAAAATGACATAACACTGTCATAAATAATTGTCAAGAACAGGGAAAAAGAAACAATGCTACAGTGATAGATATATCTCCTTGATATCCATGAAATATAATAATAATAATAATTTATTAAATATAAATATAACAAAATTTTCTCCTTTTTAAAATCAAAATACAGAAGAAAAAAAATTAAAAGATTATGAATGTAAACAATTTTAAAATAAACTACATGTATTTGTGAAAGATTTTAATTTTTGTAGATTACTAAACTGGTCTTATCATTCCTACTAAATTAACAACCTTACAATTTCAGAGTGTCATTTTTTAAACTGTTACAGTAGATATAATTATACATGTTCACTGCAGCTTTATGTACAAAACTCATCAGTTTTCAGAAATACTTAATTGAGCATATAAGGTCCTGGTAAGAACAAAATTTAATGAATAAAAATATTAATCTTAATTGCTCATGTATTTATTTCCTTGCAATTTCACAAACCCTTTTAAGAAACTTGTTACATGTAAGTATAGACAAAAGCAACCTTCAATTAATACCTATGATGTATACATTTATTTTACTGAAAACAATTTCAAAGATGGACAAACAGAGCAGGCACTGCAATCATCACATACACATATTTCATAATATATGGAAAACAGTATGTATGTACTAGATAGGATTTTGTTAAACATTAAATTTTCTTCTATAATCTATATAGACATATAAAAATATGCATTGTGTTTAACAAGTCAGAAGTTCTCCAAATCTCCATTGACTTTGCCATGTCTGGTTCAACATCTTAGCTTGATCCATCCAACTTTCTTTGATATTCTTGTGAGCTCATATTGGATGACCTCTACTTTGATTGATGGCACAAATCTTTTAAGGAAACACTGAAGTACTTTTTTTTGTTCTTATCTATTCCAATTAATGACCCATGATCTGAAATCACATGTGTTCATTTTTACAATAACATTTAAGGAATTGCATTTTTGGAATTGCATATTGCACTGAGTTTCATTCACTCAATGAAATGAATAAATTTCCAATATAATCAATGAAGAATCAATAAGAAATTATTGTAAAATTTACAGATTGAATTAGTGAAATGCAAATGCTTGATCAAGAAAATTAATGTTCTTGTCATGCACAATCTGTATTTTTTTTTTTATCAATTAGAAAATGAGATATTAAGTAAAATCAAACCTCATTTAAAAAGGTAACTTGAACAATTGAATACATGTTCATTGTTCAAATAATGTTACAAATATTAGGTATAAAAAGCAAGGATTTTATTTTTCGAAATTTCTTGAATGAATGCATTTTATATTTTGGCAATTTTGGGATATAAGTTACATCCTGACATCTTTGTACCGTTTATTCATCGTTTATAAATCTGTGGTCAGTAGATCATTCATAACTTTCAGTAAAATGAATTGTTAAATAATTACCTGATGAAAATACTATCAACAATCAAACTGTCAACATCATCATTGGACATGGTCAAATGCACCGTGACTTTTCTTCCCTGTTCGGACTGCATATAGCATAATACTTTACAGGATACTCTCAGGTCTTTTCTTTTTTCTTTACCATTCTCACTTAAAATTTTAGTGTAGTGATGAAGCGAGAAACACACAACAGCACAATGTGTCAATGACTTTCTTCTGATCGGAATGGCCGTGCAATTTGCCACGTTTCGTATTGAAAATAAACAAGTCCTCCTTTATTGGTTCATCCACATGCATCACGCTAATCTCAAAGGCTTCTAAGATTCCTATGCTTTGATTTGTTATAAGACTTTCTCCTGAAAACGTCCTTTGTTTTCAGTCCTCACAATAACTAAGTGACAACAAACATCAAGTATGACAGAGGAAATTCGTTACCGAGATGCTTTGCATCGCTAGTTTAAATTCGCCTGTTTCAAACGCTTTGGTGATTTGCAAGAGTTATCTCCCTGTAAACGCAAACCTTACCTTAAAATCCAATACTCTATCAACTAAGCTTAAGTGTTAACCCATTAGCTAGAGCTCACTATATACAATGCAAAGTCACTTTTAAACTCTGTTACATCTACTCCAAATCTCATTATCAAGACGTACTGGCCATCTGTTTATATTTGATTTTATTTTTTTTTGAAAGTGTGTATACTTACTTCTCTTCATCTTCAGTTTCTTTCTTTTTGGTATTTACATGTCTATTTTTCTTTTTGTTTGTATTGAGGCCCAGCTCCTGAAAATATATCAGTTACTATACATGTATGTGTTAACAGAATTAAAATCTTCAATTGCTGAAAAAAAAGTGCACAGCTGTGTAGTATCTCAACAAAGAAAATAAAATCAAAATGGTATAAATTCATATGCACATAACTATTAATCATTTAATAATTTTATTTCTTTTTTGAAAAGAGGAACATTCATAAATGCTCCGGATACAAGTGAATTTTAATTTTTATCAAGCATTAACATATCTGCTGTCACTCTGACTTACTCTATTTAACTTTCATTTATCACTGCAATTTAAAATCAAATTCAGTACCTGTTGAAGTTTTTTCCAGTTTGATGAAATTTCTACGCTGTTCACAGGAACATCCACTGGGACTTCACCAGTTTCTTGCTTATTCTGCTTTTCCGTGTGGCCTTTCACCTTGGCATTTTTAACCTTAGTTTTCTTTGCTTTAAACCTTTGCCATTTATTTAATTTTTTGCCTGTCTTCTTTCCTGTGTCACTGTTTTCTTTGCTTCCAGAATTCTCAGTATTTATCGGTTTGCTAGCATTGTCTTTTAATTTGTCAACTCTGTCTGTATTGACAATCCTTTCCTTATCTGCTTTCTGTTTTAATGGTGACCTTGCTTTAGAATGTTCTTTGTCATTTTGTTTTGTCTGTACATTGTTTATGCTTGGATTACCAGACTTACTTTTTCCTTGTGTAAGTTTTTCTTTGCACACCTTCTCATTTTTATTTGATTCATTGTCACCTGACTTTATTTTCTTTCTTTTCTTATCCCTGTTTTTTCTCTGCCCTTTGTCTTTTACATCTCTGCTTTGTTGACAACTTGAAATGGTCTTTATTTTCTTTGAAACATTGACATTTACATCTTCTTCTTGGCCAGTTCTTTTCCTCTTCATATTCTAAAATCAGAAATGGTTTCAGAAAATGTGAAATATGGTTTTACTTTGCTTTAATATGCACTTTTACTAAACGGTCAAAAAATAATGTTGAATTCAATTTGGCCCCCAGGAAGGCTCGCTTATTTTTATGCATATTCTACAAAAAATAAGCAATATGAAAACTAATTTTTCATCAAAAAGATTTTCCATAAGATTAATTGGGCAAACTGGTAACTATTGGCTTGAACCATCTGGAAAAGAAAACAACCTATTATATATGTACTACAAACACTGTTATAAACCTTCAAACACATGTTATACAGTTATACCCCAATATTAATCCCTGTTGAGATTCTGCTGGGCTAGATATTTGGACTGACGCCCGCAGATATCTACCCAGCAGAATTTCAACAGGGATTAGCTTTGAACATGCTTTGAGCTTTTGATTTACAGTGTATAAATGATCCTTTTAACATACGAATGGCTTCGTTATTGTTGTTCTTGTATAGTTGTGCATTTTCTTATCTAAGACTTATAGTCTACTGGGCTTATGTTAGAAGAAATATGCAGAATCTGCACTAAAATTCATATTTTTACCTAGAATTTCCCAAGAAACACGTTTTCTTCCTATCTCTCTTTTCACCGGAAAATAACAAAGGTATACTAAATGGAAAACCAAAATTCATTAACGGATTTTCTTGATTAAAAAATAAATATAATACTTTTGCTTGGACCTGTTAAAATAAACTTTCTTAAAATAAATTAAGTAATTTCCAGTTGATTTTCTTTTTATTTTCATCTTTAATATGGTAAAACTTTAACATTTTTTCGGAAATAAAAATATACACTTCTCCAGTTTTTATTTACCGTAGTGATCTAGTTTTCCTGTGTTGAGTGGAAAAAAACTAAAGTCAAGCTAGCGGCCAATAAGCTAGCGGCCAATAACAAAAATGTTTTATAAGATTTATCGACTATATTTAAGTGTTTATCGAACCCGATGTAAAAACACCCATTTATTAATTAATGTCTGACGCCTAAACTAGGAATTGTGCCACTTAGGGGAGCCCGGAATACTATGGCGCAAGAGCGCCTCTAACGGTTTCCAGTGTCAAAAAGGACCCAATTGACACCGTTTTTTGGCGCAAGGGCGCCAAGTTTACCCCTATAATGTGATATAATACAAATACTATACGGGTCTAGGGAAAGCGCCTAGCGCCCAAACTAGGAATTGTGCCACTTAGGGGAGCCCGGAACACTATGGCGCAAGAGCGCCTCTAACGGTTTCCAGTGTCAAAAAGGACCCAATTGACACCGTTTTTTGGCGCAAGGGCGCCAAGTTTACCCCTATAATGTGATATTACAATTCCTAGTTTGGGCGCTATGCTTTAATTTATTAATCATAGTTATTGCGTCGGGTTCGATAAACACATTTTTCTAGTCGATAAACTATATATCGTTATTGGCCGCTAGCTTATTGGCCGCTAGCTTGACTTAGGCTGGAAAAAAGGTAAGGGCACGTGTATACACTTTTAATTTTAATGTGCATTTAGTTCACTCACTTTGAATTATTTTTGTTCAGGTTTATGATTTTATGTTGTTTATGTTTTGTTTAACATGTTCAGTATTTAATTTTCTCATTTCTTTGCTTAACAAAGATATTTTGGTGACCCCAGATCCACAGATTCATCATTTAGAGATAACAAGCTGTACATGCAACTTTCAAATCAAGCAGTGTTTTCAGGTAAATGATGTTGGATCTGTACATAAGAAAAAAAAATCATATTTATATGTGTGCATAAATCTCAAGGTCTCTACTAATTGTGAAATAAAGAGAAGGATGCAAGTGGAATATCCAACTCTTCGGCACGTCTATTTACCCAATTGGACAAGAAACAAAAAAGAAACTCCAAGAATAACTTATTTTGCACCTCATAAGTTTTTAATCCGTCCAGTTTTGTTTTTTTTTCTAGAGAGTGAGGATGCTATTACCAGTGATATTCTGAGAATTGCTGGAAAAATATCAAGAAAAATAGAGAGAAAGCAAAGAAAATACAACAGCAAAACAACAAATGACATAGGTGAGCAATATGCATTTTAATTTTTAAAAATTCCATAAAATGAAGTGACTCAATTGTTCTTTGTTGTACAAGGTCCTATAAGTAGAAGGTAAGTTGGGGATTTCAAATTTGTTATTAAAAGGTACTTGTATCATATTAAAGAAAATTTGGAGTTTGCAGTAATATTTACTGTAAAAAAAAAATATTGACAGTCTAATAATGAGTACTGTAAAAACCAATCTGCTTCCAAGTTGGAATTTTTGCTTGAATTATGGGAGAAATTCAGTCTTCATTGCATTGAGAACAGGGTCATTAAACTGGCTTTGATTCTTATTTCAAAGTTCAGGGCTCTCGATTCTCTAAAATTGGGGCCGTTCAACAGCCCCGTTCCCAATGCAAAAAAGGTACCTTTTTTCCCAAAAGAAAGGTGTAAATTTCCCAATTTTCATAGCAAAATATTAATTAAAAAATAAAAGTCCATGAAACTTAATTGCAAAAAAAAACCCCAAACAAAACACACTTGAAAATGAAAGTGAAACTTTACCACTATTTTATACGTTCACGCCAAATGCATTCGTAAACTGGTTTGGGGAACCAGGTTATTGTTTCTACCGAAATGTGTACTATGAGTTCAGAGTACTGTATCTTGTCATGTAGTTTCGACAAAAAAACATCCTTTTGGTTTCAAAAAAAGACATTTCACTTAAATATTAGTAAGCTGCACGTAGAAACATACCCATGCACGCTTCGGCATGATCAGTCTCGGTATTGTATTGGTAAGCAACTTTGTCCATGTGATCGAGGAAATTCGGGACAATGTGACTAGCGACTGTCACTCAGAAAGACAGATAACTGCAATATCAACACTCAAAGATAGTAATGACAAAGCTAATGTACTTTCATAAATAGCCTACGTACCCATGTTTGATCTGTATTCAAAACCAGAGTTAAATAGATGACAAAATGCTAGAAAAGCAAAATTTGAGGATTTTTTATAATGAATTTTGGTTATCCAACTTTTCCCAAAATGATGGTAATTTTCCCAATTTGAACGGCCCCGGCCCCAGTCCCAAAAAGTGGTGTGAGAGCCCTGAGGTTAATCATTATGTAGCAATCAGATGAGTCCGATTGCTGGTTGCCAGATAGCTCTATTGGTAGAGCACCTGACTTGAGATTCAGGGGACCTTGGTTTGAATCCAAGTATGATCTCCTCTCTCGTTTCAATTAAAAGACAAGATTTTGCCTGCAGATTTTATGTGAATAAGCTGAACAGCATTGACCATTTATAGGTCTAAATATTTATATAAAGCCAGTTGAGGTAATACCATTAGAATTTTAGAAATAAATATTATGTATTATTGTTTATTGTTTACAATAAATTTGCTCATTTTATATTCATGGTAGATGATGTAAAAACACAAAATTCAACAAAAACAGCTTGTCTTGAGTCTCATGATTCTGGAATGTCATCTAGCAAGAAAAGAAAGTCAAAGCAGGACAAGAAATCTGCAGAAATGTCACCCTCAAGGAAAGAAGACAATATCTCTCTTTCACAGATAGAAGAGCTGGAAGAGGTAACTTCTCCAAAAAAGAGGAAAAAACATAAAAATCCAGAGAAAGGTAAAAGTGAATCTGTGACAGATAATGGAGTATCTAGTTCTGAGGCCAGTCATGTGTTCTCTCCAAAGAAGAGAAAACAGACAGACAGTGACAGTATGGATGGTTCTGTGTCAAGTAGGAAGAAAAGGAAAAAAGACAATACGTGTAACTCTAGAAATAATAGAGATAATATCAACAAAGATTCTAGTTTAGTGAGTTCGGGTGAAAGTGAAGGAGAGGCTAAACAGCAGAAGCAGACAGCAGCACAACTCCACAAATTTAGGTAAACACTGTTTATAGATGTAAAAGGATATGGCTTCTGGAGGTCACAAATCTTTTCAAATTCCAATTTTGGTGTATCTTTGCTGGCTAAGGGGGCTCTTCTCTAATATGCTCTTCTGATAAGACTAACATTATATAAACACTGAACAGGCAAAATTTATATTTTAAACTGCCTGCTCCCTTGGAATTAATATTGTTTGAACACGATTTCTGAAGTTTTATTTAACAAATTTTTAATGTAACATTCTAACAGTTTAGAGGTTTTTCACATTAAATTTTGGTTTCACCAAACACTAGAATTTAAGATTCTCAATCTCTTTAACAACATTGTTAAAATGGAAGTGAGCTTCAACGGAAAACGATGCATCTGTTTTCAGGGTTGGGTCCAATTAAAATCAAATGAGCAAACTCTAAACAACTTATAATTTCTGTCTTTTTCAAATGCTGCATTACAATTATCTTATGAGAAATCAGTTTTAAATCGAATTCGAGCATTGTATGAACGCTAGATTTACCTGAGAAGTTATCTTGTTCATGAATGGCCCGTCTAAGGGATTTATCAAAAATAAAGTTTCAGAAGAGTAATGCTCCATTAATGGTATTGATGTTCTCTTTGGTATGGGCACTCCTTGGTCTTCTAATACCAGAATTCAGTCATGTTTCATTTATGCAGTGTTTTCCCTTTCTTTCAAAGTAAAGGGTTAGAGATCTGTTGTAACAGGCTAGGGGCTGAAGTTTATGAATGTTTATGACAGTGGACTTGTCAAGAAATTTTTATTTTGAAGCTGCATTTTTGTTAATTGAAGCAGTCAATTTGGCCGGTAGCCGGTTCTTAGGGGAAACACTGTTTATGGTGCTTTTTACTTCAAACTTCCTCACAAATCTGTAAATTAGCATTTTGTTAGGCACTTTCAAAACAGGATGTTGTGTTCTCATGGTTATAATGACTAAAGTAGCAGATTTACACCCATATTAAAGTTTGGCATTTTCTATCAGCTGATCACATGAAGGTTCCATATTAAAAATATGATGACGTCATTTGGACATCATAATTACCTGAATTTTTAACAGAATTTCATGAAAGTTTGTCAGGTAAAATGTATGCTAATACACTAGACGTTGACAAAATTTCTTTGTGAATTCTTGTGGTTTGATAAAGTTATACATGATTAAAAGTGTAACATATGTTTTGGGACACCCTGTAAAATATATTTATTTTACACTTGAATTATTTATCAGGTTTCAGAGGAAGGGCTTTCAACAGGTGGATGTGTCGACCACCGGAGATCCAGTTCTGTCAGGGAATCTAACAAAGAATAAAGAATTCTGGTTAATCAAGGCTCCTTCTGATGTAAGGAATTTTAAAATTTCTACTAATAAATTGTGTTTTACTTTCAATCAATGTTTCATTTAATTTCATTTTTCAACATGTTCAATGTATTGCTTATCTTTTTCCTTTTAAGTAATTTTTTAAATGTTTGTATGCATTTTTTACTTGAGCTTTAATTTCATATTCAAATGTTAGCCACATATCAATTTTTTTGTATTATAGTTTGATATAGCATCTTTAAACCAGAATAAAGTTTCCTTATCTGATGGAGTTATGGAACTTGACCTTCCTGATCAGAAATGTGATGTTGTTGTTTCCCATCAGCCTTCTGATTTATGTCCCTTGATCAGGAGCCAGTCCACTGGATGTTTGCAGCAAGGTTGGTACATGTGAACAAAAAGTATTATTTACAATCAATGTTCAAAATAAAAAAATCAAGCACAAGTTAGATAAGTAGCATTTGTATACCAGCAATGTGTGAATATCTGGTACATGAGAGATGCTCAGAAGGCAGAAATGAGTCATGCAGTCGATGCAGAGTACAAGAATTTAAGATACTGCATGTACCTGGTACCTTTTATTATTACCAAATTAAGCACAAATTGTACACAGGGAACTTTTCAACCTTGAAAAGATCTAGGTTAAGGAGGCTGGGGGTCAAATATAAACAAAAAATTAACCACCAGATATAACTTAAATTCTTAGATATGATATATTTAGCTGTAAAACTATCATTTAATTGGCAAAGAAAAATTTCATACATATTAGTATTAAAATTTGATCATTTTTGTTTATCTTTATTTAATGGAGCTCTTTTCCTAAAGGAGATAGAAATATTCTAAAAATGGCCACACCACCCAGCCTCTTTAAATTCAATAGCTTTAGGTGTATAGTCATAATGATACGATGTATAAAATCAACAATAGGGTGTTAATATGGCTATTTTGCCATAGATGTGTAACAATGTGAGCACTCGAAAATTTGTATTTACTCAAAAATAATTAACTCTCTCACAGACTAGACAGTAATGTTCATTAACACTCATGAACACCTGTCCTGTTGAATGGTCCTGGTATATTTCATATAAATACATTGTAAATAAAATTTAGACCATATCTAATGATTTTCTTGTAAATAATATTAGAATACACACTGTGCTTCAGTATTTCAAAATGCTTACATGATATTTTGCAAGTTAACCTTGATGATGTGTATGTTATTTACTCTACAGGGGGGAGTTTTGGGGGTCAGCTGCAGATTATTGGCAGTATAGATGTCCCTCCTGTGCCCCCGATACAGGCACCTCCTAGAAAAGAACATACTATCCCAGAATGCCTCAAACAGAGATATGTGCCTTTTGGAGCAGGTAAATTAATTAGCATTCTTTTCTGATATAAAAAATATACTGAAGTTGTTAAAGTCATATATGGCATATTTCTTGTAACTTCAGACTAATTAAAATTAAAAGACCTTTCTGTTTATTTTAATAC
Organism: Saccostrea glomerata; assembly: GCA_003671525.1. Classification (NCBI taxonomy): domain Eukaryota; kingdom Metazoa; phylum Mollusca; class Bivalvia; order Ostreida; family Ostreidae; genus Saccostrea; species Saccostrea glomerata. Next base: position 369,773 of record PRKT01000233.1, read on the forward strand.
TTCAAATAGAGATATGGCTTTCCTGTAAGTTACAAAATTCAAATCAATCATATGTTTCATAGATATTAGAAATTTAGAACAATAACTGATTTTTTTTCTGACTTCGCATTTAAATTCATGTATCCAACACAGTTAAAAGTCAATTTTACTATAGAAATTTGAGGTTATTCAAGTTCAACCTGTAAAAATTTGAATTTGAACGTATATAACAAATATCGTGTACATCTACGCAGACTAAGCTTAAGGTTCATAAACCATCTGCTCATTCATATAAAATGTTTCTTTCACTCTAATGATTTTCCAATAGAAATGTATTTGTAAAAAAAATTTAAAGAATTATAATATAGCTTCCAGGGCAAAATTCGACAAAATAGACAATTCAACTTGACAAATTTATAAAGGAATAATAGACATTCATTCCAGTGCCATCTCTCTTATCAGAGTATCAATGAACATAAATCTTGTATTTTTAAATTTTAGCTCAGATATGCCATATATAGCTTTAATGGAATTTAAAAAAAAAAATCTTGTTTGTGTACTCATGTCTAATGTGTCTTAATATAAATTCATTATTTTTCAACAAATGTTGGTTTTAATATCTACATGTATCTCTGAAATTTCAGATATCCCAGTCAAAAGTTCCCCATCAAAGAAGAAAAAGAAACATAAGAAAGGTAGATAATATATGCCCATACTGATATTTTCTCTTTTAAATTTTAAAATAATTCATATACAGGAATTTATTATACCCCTGCTTGAATAGTGGGAGGATATACATGTATAGTGATCAAGATGTTACTCTGTCCATCTGTCTGTACATCCATCCGTCCATCCATTCCCCTTCATTGGCGAAAGCCTGTCCACTTCTCTAAAGAGAATACAACGCTTTGGGGTACCACTGAATAAAGTCTAATAAAACTTTCACAGAATCTTTGTTGCAAAGTGCTATTGTACATCTGTCTTATTTTTTGATCGGACATGTATTTAGGGTTTCCTGAACACTACTATCTGTTTTCGTCTGTCGTCGTGCGGTGTGCGTCGTGTGTTAACATTTGAGCATTTTTATCTTCTTTTCTGCAACCACTCAACCAATTTCCATCAAATTTGGCATAAAGCATCAATGGGTGAAGGGGAACAAAAATTGTAAATTTCATGGGCCCTGCCCCCCATGTTAACACCTGCCTGCCTGAGGGGTGGGGCCAAAACCACTAAAATTAATGTCATCTTTAAAAGTCTTCTTCTTTACTCCAGAACACCAAACAGTCAAACTGTTAGCATGAATGTAATGACCATTGAGTCCTCTACCAAAATTGTGAAATTCATAGCCCCAGGGTCAGGAGTTCTAGTACTAGGGTGGGGCTATATAGATCATATAGAGAAATACAGAAAATGCATTATTTCTTTAAAAATCTTCTCTGCTCCTGCATACTGTAGATCACTAAATTTTCGCGACACCATATTTTCGCGAGATAGTCATTGACCCTTGATTAGCGGGTGCAAGGGTGCCTTTTCCAAAATTGTGAAATGTGTGGACCAAGGATTAGGGGTTCATGTGAGGTAGTGGCCAGTCTTCGCCAAATTTTTTTTACAGCACATGCCCTTCGGGCAGGTGTGATAACCAATTACACAAGCCAGAACAAATATTTACATGCCCAGAATTTTATCAAGTTATAATATTATTCTTATTTGCCATTTCATGCCAAGGAAATGATCTGAAATCCATTCTGTCAATTTATAGTCTCGCCATTTGTTTTCAACCTGTACACTTCTTGTGTCTTCTTTGCAGAAGAATTCCTTGGAAATCGCGGTAAAATAAGATTTCAGTTAAATTTTATTTTGAACTTGACTTTAGATGGAAAATGAAAGACTTTAAAGTACATTTAGTGTAATTGGTCTTATTTAATTTTATTATACCGAGGCTTATGCCTTAGAATTTACATGCCCTTCGGGCTTGTAAGTGTGCAACTTCCACATGCCCGCTTCCAATTTTACCAGGTCCCGGGCATCGGACTCCCGGGATTTGTCGAAGACTGAGTGGCACTACTGATTATTGCAGAATGTTACTGATTAGTCGAAAGGCATTTTTTGTTCCCCTGCTCTGTCTATGGGTATTAGGTAACCAAACTAAACATGCTAAGTGTATAGTTAAGATTAGCAATGGTGAACAGCATGAACTAAATTCAATTGTTGAAAAGTTGTTGCATGATGCTCAGGTGACCTATAAGGCCCATGGGCCTCTTGTTTTTCTTATCTGCAGCTCCCCCTATACCACTGAATAAAATTAGTATTTACACAGATTCTTTATTACGTAATGCCACTGTTCATCTCCTATTAGCATAACATGGACTTTGCCATTATAATCATATGGGAGATGGGGTATTATTTTGTGAGCTCAGTGCTCACAGTACCTCTAGTTTAAAAAAAATTCTTATAAGAATGCAGGGAAACAGTTTATCTGATACAATTACATTATAATTTATTTTGCTTTAATTGCAGATCATAAAGAAATTGCTGAAGAAGATCCCAAGAAACAAAAGAAAAAGAAGAGAAAGAAGAGCTGAAGTTTGTTTATGTTACTGTATATGCAAGATATAATAAATATGTTATATTGTTATATATGGTGTTTTTATTAGTCTGCTTAACCGATCCCTTCAAAGACAAATACTTATAATATTAACAATTCAATTCGTGTAAGACATTTAAGAGGAATACTACATTGGAATTTTACTTATCAGAACTTTAATTTGAAAAATCTCTTCAATATGATAAATATCAAGCCTTTGATCTATTCACTTACAGGCACGTTGCAACTCTATTGAGTGCATGGGTATTATTATTTGTTCTAGAATGAACACAAATAATCTCCCTGTTAATTGCATATATATTTTAAGTATATTTATGCTGCAGTAAAGAGTGTTTTTACTTTATGAAAAAAGAAATCAATGGATATTACCAGTCGACCACCCCCCCCCCCCCC
>PRKT01000233.1:372792-391742 GCA_003671525.1 Saccostrea glomerata
CCCCCCCCCCCCCCCCCCCCCCCCCGCCCCTTTTGACTGGTCACTGTCGAGTCAGTACCAGAAAGTAAATAGCTATTCACAGACAGAAAAGGTAATTTCAGTTTATGTTCGCCATTAAAACATTGATTTATTTATCATTTTTTGTGGGCGCGTTTAGATGTCTACCATCTATTATACCAGAGACATTATATATGTCTCTGATTATACGAATAAGTTTCTGTAAGACTGGTTTTGTTCCGACGTTGCCCTTTTCGGGAGAATGTCGAGAGAGAGAAAACCGGGAGGGAAATCAGTATTTATCACCGTAGGCACAACAGAGTTTGAGAAACTGACCAACACCGTTTGTAGTTCAGTCGTTCTTAGTGTAAGTACAACATATGTTATGTTGATTTGTAGCGATTTAATCTGTGTTGAAAGTTTTTATTTTAACTCGAATTTCCTCAGCTAAATGATAGTGAAATTATAGTATCTGGATTGCCTTAAAAGATGTCAGTTTCATTGACAGAACGCTTTTAGAATAAAAAAGAAAGTTTTTGTCTGCATTATTTACTTGGTATCTGTTACTGAATTTTCTCATTGTGTGCAATTTTGAAAGACGATTTCAAGCAATGTGGTGTAAGAAAAGCGAATATGTTATTGTATCTTGTTAGGTCGTTATAGGTGACTATATTTGGCTATTGTATACTTTAAAACAGGCTTTTCATTTGTTTATAAAAAAGATCCACAAATACGTACAAAAGGATAAAAATATGGCAAAATTATATGATCTCATTCTGGCTGCAAGGTGAAATCCAACTAGAGAATTATTTTTTCAGAAAAAATTTCAGGTTCATGTTGTTCTTATATGTACATGTAAGCTGGGTTAAACTAGCTGCAATAATGTAGCCCTCTCCGATTTTTTTTTTTTATGGGAGAGGGCTACAACTCCTTAGGATCTCTATAATGGTGCAAGATGCGGCAGTGGATCACTCCCGCACGGATTTCGGCTCAAATTTTCAGTAAACGGCTATTTTATTATCATCTCTTACCTGGAATCCAAAAATGTAATTATGCAAAACATAAATCGATCCAAAAATATTCACAACGATCCTACATCATCCATATATCGGTTATTTTTCATGTATGTCAACAGCACAACTTGAATTTATCCGCCATGTTTACTGACCTTGATGGATTGTATTTTGGGACAGCCAATGAGAATTTAGGTTCTATAGGAGCGGATCTACTAGGAATTCCCTTATTTTAAGGACGTTCGATCCTGATATTTTGAGCACATTTCGCGCAGGTCCTTTATTAATAAAATTAAGCATCATTTTTAGGTTCTAACAATAAAACTGAATTCTAAAATGCGAATAAAACTATATTCAATGAAAAAACCGCGATTAAATTCCATTCAAGTAGAATTATGCTAGGGACTATATTTTGTGGCGGAAGGTTTTTTAAACGAAAATGGTCAGTTTTTTCCATTTGAACTATAACAGTACTGTTAATTTTGGATGCCCTATTTTTCATGCTGGTTGCACACAAAGCTGTTTTTTGCAGTGAAATACGTTATGATGGTTCTGAAATATCTATTTAATTATTTCTTATGAATTTTATCAACAAAGTGTGACAAATATAGTAAATATATTCTGAAAATCGGGGAAAAAATTGAGCCAATTTTAACGTAAAATTCTCACTTTTTTAGTAATATCTGAAAATGTACATCATATACCCCCACTTTTGATGTTCTTTTCTAAATATTCAAGATAACTTTGACCTACTTGCTTAAAATCAGAAAAAGTTTAAGACTTCAAAATAATGTTTTTGCTTATTATATTTTCAATGCCGGAAAAATAACATTTTATTAGTGCAGAAAGGTCAAATAATTGATTATGCGAAGCAATTTGAATTTTTTTTTTAGTCACAATTTTTAAGTGTCTTTTTTTAAACAGACTTAGAGTTCACTTTGTTTCATGTTTTAATTTGAAAAAAAAAATTGGAGGAAAAACGTCGAAGATGTAATTTTTAATTAAGACACAAATTTCAGTGAAGAAAGGTCATATTTAATGCACTGTAGCGCTAAAAGAAGCATATTGACCCCCATTTTTTGATTTGAATTTTAATTAAGCTATGTATGTAGGAACTTAAAATGTACTTGGCAAAAAAAGTTTAAGACTTTAGATATCAGGATCGAACGTCGTTAAGCATACGTATCGCTGTTTGCGCAAAAATAACACTTGAAATGGTTTAATTTATGATATATGATATATGATATATTTCAGCACAGTCGTTTATAAACATCGACATTTGCTTCATTTAGTTGTTCTAAATTTCAAGCGAAAGTCTCAGTACGTCTCGCGTGAACTGTCATGGCTGCTGAATATTGCAGCTGGGAAAGACACAGATTTATTTTACATGGTTTTCGAGTTTATCAGGCTATGTTGTTGACAGTGAATAAAAATTCTGTCTTATAAGATGTAAGTTTAATGTAAAAATAATTTATTTTGCCTTCAATCGCCCTTATCAAAAAAAATATATTTGCACCATTACGGAGATGCGATGGAATTGTAGCCCTCTCCAGAAAATATCAGATAAAAAAAAATCGGAGAGGGCTACATTATTGCAGCTAGGTTAAACAGACACTATGACAAATAATGACATAAATATAATTATCAGTACCTCATTTCTGGTGTGCCTCATACAAAGCATGTGTAAATATACTTACGGTAATCTTGAAAAGAAAATCTTTCAATTTTACAGACTCTCCTCAACTTGGGTTACAGAAAAGTCACAGTTCAGATAGGCCGTGGTAAGGAGCCTACCATAGACAGAGTACCAGGTATAGAAGTCGAGGTTTTTAAGCTAAAGCCCAGTATCACTGAGGACATCAATCAGGCAGACTTAGTCATCAGTCATGCTGGTAAGTAGTGACTGTGTATATCATGTATACAGAATGGGTATAATCTGTTAATTTTAATATCTTAAACACACTATATATTGAATACTGTGGATATATGTTGTAGTCACAGCCACTTTTTATACCCCCGTGCCGAAGGAGAGGTTATTACCCCGTGCCGAAGGAGAGGGGGTATACTGTTTTACCCTTGTGTGTCTGTCTGTCTGTCTAGCTGTCTGTCTGTCTGTCTAGCTGTGTGTCCATCCGAAACAAATTTTCGTCACAGTTTTCTCAGCAACTACTCATCGTAGATGCTTGAAATTTTAACACAATATTCTCTGAGGCATGCCATATGGTGGGATACATTTTTGCTCAAATCCGAAGTCAACTTCCTGTTTGTCTGTGCGTCTGTCCGTTTCATACATAACAAATTTTCGTCACAGTTTTCTCAGCTACTACTCATTGTAGATGCTTGAAATTTTAGCATAATCTTCTCTGAGGCATGCCATATAGTGGGATACATTTTTGCTCAAATCCGAAGTCAACTTCCTGTTTGACTGTGCGTCTGTCCGTTTCATACATTACAAATTTTTGTCACAGTTTTCTCAGCAACTACTCATCGTAGATGCTTGAAATTTTAACACAATCTTCTCTGAGGCATGCCATATGGTGGGATACATTTTTGCTCAAATCCGAAGTCAACTTCCATTTTGTCTGTGCGTCTGTCCGTTTCATAACAAATTTTCGTCACAGTTTTCTCAGCTACTTCTCATTGTAGATGCTTGAAATTTTAACACAATCTTCTCTGAGGCATGCCATATGGTGGGATACATTTTTGCTCAAATCCGAAGTCAATTTCCTGTTTGACTGTGCCTCTGTCCGTTTCATACAAAACAAATTTTCGTCACAGTTTTCTCAGCAACTACTCATCGTAGATGCTTGAAATTTTAACACAATCTTCTCTGAGGGCAGCCATATGGTGGGATACATTTTTGTTTAAATCCGATATCAACTTCCTGTTTGTCTGTGTGTCTGACCGTTTCATACATGAAAAATCTTAGTAACAGTTTTCTCATTAGCTATTCATAGCAGATGCTTGAAATTTTATTACCGACTTTGTTGAGGCATGCCATTTGGTGGGTTTAATTTTGATATGAATCTGATGTCAACTTCATCTGCCTGTAATTGAACTTGTGTAAACAGTATATTAACATGATAGTGCTTATTTACATCAGAACAGGGGTATTACTAGTGAGCAATGGCTCACAGATTTCTTGTTTCCTATTTGTTTTGCTAAAAAAATTGCAAATTCTTGAATATCTAGAAGTTTTTTGGTAGTCCTATATATTTTGAGCTCTTTAAGGTTTGATTTTTATGTAGTATCTGAATGTACATCTACAATGTTTGTAAATGCAGATCAGCTTTAGATAAATAAATTAATGACATCTAATACAATGTCTAGACAGCCTTGCAATTTGTTACTTGAAATTCAGACTTTTCTCTTTCAAATCAATGACATTAAAACTTTTAACACATCTGTATACCCTCATCTTGAAACTCGTTTGACAATTATCAGATATATAAAACTTGGGAAATAATTCATATAATATGACTTTTCTTTGATTGATTTACAGGTGCTGGAAGTTGCTTAGAAACTCTGGCAGCAAATAAACCCCTTCTTGTTGTGATCAATGATGATTTGATGAATAATCACCAGCTAGAGCTCGCATATCAACTAAATAAAGACAAACATTTGTTTTACTGCACAACAAGGTGGGTATCCATTGCTTAACCTCTCAGTGTATATTATAATGTCATATACAGATTATCTTCATCCTTGAATATTTACATCCTATGCTGTTCAAGGATAAAAATTTTAGACATATATACTCAATATTTTTCTATGTTCTTAATTTCTTATTGGGAAGTTTAAGTTTGAATTTATAAAACAGGATAATGACATCAAGTTCTGTATATTTGGATTGTGTATCAAATTTTGTTTTTTAAAAATTTTTGATAAAAAAAACGGAACTCCACTGTTGTAGAATGTGAAAATAATTTTCATCTCTGATTCAGAAGAATTTTCTGTATATGTCATTGGTGAAGAAAATAAAATTGTGCTCTATTCAATTTTTTTCTGCATTTAATAAACATTTAATCTGTTTTTAGCACCTTAGTGGAGACGCTTTCTTCGGCGGATTTTTCTGTATTAAAACCATTTCCACCTGGCCAACCCAAGAAGTTTGGGGAATTCCTTGACAATTTATTTGGTTTAAACGAACAGAAAGAGTCCTGAGGTAGGTTGTCAATATTGAGAATAAAATAAGTTTTTAATGTTTTCAGAATCACGGTCTACTTCAGATCTTTACTAATTGTCTGTTCTGTATGCTTGTAATTTTCAAAAAAATATGGATTAAATTGAACTTCACATGGAGAAAGTGTCATCAAAGATAAAATATTCCATTTCATATTGCACCGTATAGTTTAATCACCTTTGAAAAAATATTTTTATTTTCATTTCAGAAAAAAAAGCATATATTCTGATTTCCTTTGTCTCTCCGTAGTGTAAAAATGTTGTTGAGGGAAGTTTATCTTGGGAGAAGAAAAGTGATTTCTTCATGGAGTGTTATAAATAGACTTATGAGAAACATTCGCCAAAATGCAGCAGTAAAAGACACCGAAACCCAAAGTCAACTTTTCAACCAGAAATATAACCGAAGAGAGTATCTTGAAAGCATTCCAAGAACTTATGCTGTTTCTGTTGAAACTCCCAGCAGATCTTTCACAACAAATGCCAAATTAACTTCTAACAAGCAAGAAGTGCATGATAATGGAGAAACCGCATCACATCAACATGGTAATTCAGCTGGTAAAGGAAATCTGGTTTCTACTGATAAACAGGAGAAAGCAGTGGGACGTCCTAAACCAGAGTTTAAATGTTTCTACTTCTTCCCACCAATAAATATCATAAGACTTGTACAAAGATTCCAACTGCTGGTGTGTGCAACTCTGCTCCCTAGTTGTATCTATCACATATACACTGTTCCTTCACCCTCAATTCTTATGACAGGCTTTGTTGCTGCCAATGTACTTTTCATGCCAGCTGTTCTCTACGTGATGCCGAGAATTATCGGAAGTTTGTCGGCAGGAGGGGTGGGGGAGGTGGTGGACACCCTCAAAGTCTCCAGGTTATCTTTCTTCGGAAATAGAAAGGACACTTATTATAAAATAGAACATGTTAAACCTTTGTCCGAGGTCAGGCATGCAAATCTTGTGTATGCAAAGTTTGAATTGTATAACAGGAAGGATAAGTTATATTTGTTTAACTCATGGGCTGAGGTCCTTGATAAAGAAATGTTTGAAATTATAATGGGGAGACTTAAAGAATAAATTGTGATTTGCTCCATGATAGATGTGTATTTTGTATGAATATAGTGCAGTGGCATTAATATAATTACACATATATACTGTATGCTTACTTAAAAAGCGGGCTTCATATTTTAGCAGGTTCGGTGCAGAAAATGATGAGCTAATATTTATGAATACCTCTTAGAATTCATTTATATATTCAATATACTGCACTAAGATGTGTAGTGCTAATGCATGATTATGCCAACAAGTCCATGCCTGGTGATTGTGCTAAATTTTGAATACGCCTATTTATGTACACAAAACTATACATACAGTATATTGACATTTTTTGTATGCGATTTTGAAGTATAATCTGGTAAAGAAGGATTGAAACCATCAGCTTTGATCATGTTGAATGCTCTGACAAGATAAAAAGGGTTACCCCATCATAAATTTTAATTCTGTTTATTTTATAATAAAAGTTAATGGTACATTAGAGAAATATTTTCTTTTTCCGATTTGAAAAATAGAAAATCAAGTTATTCCCCTTTTCAATATGGGATCAAAAGTAGCGGTGCCCTTTGAATGACGTCATTTCCTTGAAAATATGACGAGCCCGTATAAATCGAGGTACCCCTAATGCAGTAGGTGTTCGCAGGAAAAAAAAAATCCACTGTCAACATCCAAGTTGAGGCATCTAGAAATGAGTGAAAATTTATCGAAGGATTTTAAAGATTCATACAATTAATTCACATTGTAAAAGTCCACCTCTTCAGGACAAAAAATATAATAAAAAAATATGTATATTATACTGAAGAAATCTTGCAAATGTCAATATTGTCATGCTTAACTCTAAATAGGCAAGCATTCAGAAGATAGACTTAGTACATATACCTATCGCACACCTCTATTCCAACTCCGCAAATAATACTAGTATTTATTTAAATTTATAAAATTTATACCTTTTAACAACTTTATAATACGAGTTAGATTTAACATCTTTATTTACAGTATAACATTAATATTTTTTATTTGTCATTTGATGCTTTATTTAATCAATCTGATACACGTGTAGATCTTCACATCAACCTATGACCGGAGATCCTCCTTCGCCAATTCTGAAATGAAGAATTACACCAATCCTAATACAGTTTCATTTTTAAGCAACTTGCATTAATTTCAGGATTTTGTTTGAGTAGGAAGTCATTATTCATACCCCTAACTCAGGACACTCGGTGAAAATAAATAAACGGATTGATTAAAATGTTAAAGATACAGAATATTTGATTTTAAAAATCATATTAAGATCATGGACAAGAATTTTTGTGAATTGAAAAGACTCCTATAGGCTTGTTCCCTCGCTCTGAGTAAGGGGAGGGAAAAGGAAAATCTGGCAATATACTAAAGAACAAAGAAAACAAAGTACAGAATGATCAACTGCATACCCTGCTCCCTGGAAGCTTGATGTATTACCCACTCCCTTATTTTTAAACTTATTTCTCTCCTGTTGTTCTCTTAACGCTCCCTTGCCTAAAGGACGAGCTCGAGAGAGTAAGAGACCTTTTTTTATTAATCCATTGAAATGTACCGTTTTGCAATTTACCTCATATCCTGACAGTTGCGCTCCAGGTAAAGTGGTACCAGCCTCTTAACGGCAAGCTTTATGTTTCTTGTTTTTTTTTCAGAAATAGCTAGTCTATTGTGTTAGCAACCAATGAGGAATAAGGAGAAACTATCAATCAAACGACTTGCGGTTAAGCGGCGTGTACTATTTACCTTGAGCGTAGCTGTCAAAATATAGGTTGTGACGTAAAACTTGTACACTTCACTGGAATTGATAATATCATAACAGCATACGTACGGCACTTCACAAATGAAATTGGCTTTCTTAGAGCAGTCGTCATCATTCCAGTGGGTAGACTGAGCGGTGTGGCCTACAATGATCTCCATACAGTCCTCATTGGACGAGCTGTCACTAGGGTTACCCGGCGACCAATCAGCGAATCCCACTTTCTCCATCGTCGGTATCCATATCCAATGGCCTTCCACAAACTCATCCGTTCCTCCAATCCAGAAGTCCTCTAAATGGGTCTCTAAGAGGTTATCATGAAATTTTCTCCACGGATTTTTGGTGATTGGTATTCAGGATATGTACATGATTTCGCGGAAAATAATTTTAAAATGCATGTACAGTATTATAATATATATTTGGCTCATTTATTTTTTAATTGAGCATTTCCAACGGCTACATTTATTAAACTGGGCATGAAAGTCAAACAAGATATATGACATTGTGTAGAATCAAAGAATCGATATCATTTTGTCGGATAAACGAGTCCAGAGTTCAATAAATTATTAAGTTTTTATATAAACCTAACTTCCAAATACCTACTGTTTTCATGCATCATAAGTAGCTCCTGATATATGAAATTGTTTTCAGATTGAGTTTCGATAGCAACAAGATCCCCTCCCTGAAATCTTTTGCAGAAGGACTAAAATACAATATTTTGATTTTCAAAACACATTGAATTTCATATTTATTCAAATGTTTAACACTTCCTCAATTTCTTGTACTTTCTATATATTATACCATCACATACTTAATTATTACTTAATTAACATGATGCATCCTTTGTAATTATACTGAATATACAGATGTATATGAATTGTTAAGTTATCGTTATATTACCCCCGCCTCAATCCAGTCTGCGGCTAAATGAGAGGAAAAGAAATAGCACGACGGTCCATATTGGAAAAATCCCTCGGGGCAAAAGTCCTGAGTTACACACACTGTGAAACATAAATAATTTTTTTTGAAATTACAATGTCAGATGGTAAGATCCTGTCCATGTCAGGAATAAATAAAAGATAAAACCTTTTATAAGAACAATTAACCATGGTAGTCCATAAATCTGTCGTAACATTTTGACCTTTTCATAATGCTTATCTATTCTTATGTACTACAGCTAGTGTAGTGTAATATGGAAGTACGTAGGGGAACTAAAACTGAAATTAGGATTCTGTATTGAATCAGTATTCTAATGTATTGAAAAAAATTAACTTACTACAGTGAATGGGTACATCGATCGAAAAAAGTAATTAATTACATTTTTGAAAGTAATTTGTAATCAAGTATACTTTCGTTGACAAGTAATTTGAATGTAACTATTCAAATGCATGTACATTTCAAAAAGTCATGTACATGTATTTTCAGTTACTTAAATTGTCAATTACATTACAATTATACACTGAGTACATGTTCAAATTAGAAGTTATGCATTGAACACTTGAACACCTCTCTCTCTCTCTCTCTCCAAGTGAAAGACAATGAAAAAAATATATTTATTGTGACTTTGAAAGACGTATATACAATTATTATTCATACTTTTACCAATATATATATAAATAATTTTTATTTAACAAATAACGTGGATTTAAAAAAGTTTCTTGCAGGTTCTTTCAATAAAGTTTGGACATTTCGATGCATCTCCCAACACTCTGAATATGCAGAAGATGTGGGTATTTTACGATGTTTCAGTTTAGCGTGGAAATAGTTCCTCTTTCCGGGTTTGATTATCATGAATTTTCCAATCACACCTTTATCTGATTCTTTGGTTCCAAGTCTTTTAATTGGCCATTTATAAGCCTGACCTAAAAAAAAGTCAGACCAATGAACACTATAAAACACACAGTAATTGGCAAAAGTCGAAAATAGTTTGTTATGTACATTAAATATAAATCATTACATGGAATAAGTAATATTCCTTCCTAAATTAAAAAATATGTAGGCTTAAACTAAAATATATTTGAAATATCGTGCTAATTGTAAAATTTTAAGTACAAGTATTTTAAAAAGCAAAATCCATTACCAAGAAATCCTCCTGCTTTATTCCCAATACTTTTCAAACCAGATATTGCGATATCCAAATAATCAATGGGGTGACCATCTGTTTGAAGCCGTCTACAGATCGTAATAATCATATTCCACGAATTTTTATGTTTAATACAGTTTGGATAGACAGAATTCATGTAGAATCCAAATCCACCTCGATCTTCGTTCCACTTGAGTTGTCTCCCGTTTATAAAAACTTGTTCAGGAGTTACCAACAGGTATCTGTCATCATATTCTATGTACAATTCCCCAATATAGGTTTTATTGTACCTGTGTCTGTCAAGTTGAGTGCTTGTGATTAGAGCAATATTCATCAGGAAATCTGTATAATGAAAAATAAAAAAATAAAATAAAAGTACAAGGTACTTAATTGTGTAAAATAACGAGACCTATCTAGAGCTTTGGAAGAGTGTTGGTTGGACAATTAGTGGTATCGATACACGAAATTCAAAATCTTCACATTAGATTTATGCATAGCATCAAATTATACCGAAAAGAAACTGTAAAGTGCAGCCATGTGTGTGGTTATTTATTTTGAAGCACTTACAAGCCGAGACTCGTGTCGTGATTATAGGTAAAGCTGATAAGTATAAGTACATATGCAAGTGATAACACATTTGATGTTTCTGTGCTAAAATTAAGATTAACTTCAATGTCTCTTATCATGATTTTTTTTAATAGATGTGTTATCTGCAATTAGCTAATTATTAGAATAGGTAATACTGATTTTCTCAGCGAGATTTCCGTCAATCAATCAGAAAATCTAGCATGTAGCTGAGTTACAAACTCTAATACTCACTAGGTTTTCTAAGATTATTCAAAACGTTCATTAGATGGAGAAAGATTTCAGATTGTAACGTGAAGAAGATAAAAAAAAGCACAACTGAATCAATTGAACCATAATTTATTGTTTACATCATAAAACTCAACATAATTACCTGTGCTTGACAGTAATTGAACGAATTTTCCTGCAACTTTATCTAGATCAAAACAAAAAGGGATTTCTGCTCCTGGAATACTCAACAAGAAATGTGGATCACCTCCCGCTAATAGAAATAAACAACTCATTAAACATTTTGATCCCAATTACATTGTCATAATCCCTTTTACCCTTAAAGTTTAAATGCATAATTCAGACGTACGGGTAATAATAGATCTATAATTATTTTACCTTGTACATTCGTCACGTCTTTTTGCTTAGCAATTTCGTCGGATAGATACATTTCAAGAACGTCTGTACCAAACAGAAAATGCTGATTAATGATACAATATACTTACAAAATAAGAGCAAATACTCTGATTAAAATACTCCCATTAAAATTGAATTAACATAATCTAACACAAAATAAGAAATCTGTTTTAATTTTTCTTTAAAAACCATAAATCATTTTTTTATATTATATTTCATACATTTGAAATAAAGACACATTTGAAAAAAAAAACTATTTCTTTATCAATCATTGTTCATTGTTGTTAGAAACTTTATTTTAAAAAATAAAACAATTTTAAGAGTAAAATAAGTTTTTTTAGAAAGGCTCAAAACTACCCTCTGAAGTTTGGTGTTTGAACTGAAGCAAGGTGTCTCCTGCACCAGAAAGCTGTACGTCTGAGAACGGCGTTACCAGGCCATACTGTAAAACAATGAATGAACACAGGATGAAACTGAGTCAACTGAATAGTTACTGAAATGTCTACAAAGGTCAGTGAATTCAGTCATCTTATTCAGTGAATTTTCAGTAACCTTACAGTAAACTGAATAGTAGAGTGTTAGCTGAAAACCTTTCATTTGATGAACAGTCATGTATTAAAGCAGACTAAAATTTTCTTATGTTTATTTCATTCATTTTCTCCAAAAATTAATAACAATAAAATGTACCTGTACCTTTAAAGACATGAATAAAATTTTGTTCATTAGAAGTTTGACTGCATCTGAATCTAATTTTCCATCATTTATTTCATCCATCATTTCAAGAATTTTCGTGTGGATCCACGTATTCTCAACAAATTCTTGAAAATCAGAGGTCAGACAAACGTTTTCGTGTGGACAAATCTCTCTGTCGGATTTCAAAACGATATAAGTCTGACTTTTAGTAATGTTGTCAGATTCAACCTCATTTGCCATGAATTCAACATCCGGGATAATACTAGAATTAGCTGCGTGCTGAACTATTAAACCAGCAACCGAAATCTCTGTTCCATTCAAATAAGTTGGGAAAAATCTTGGCGACGTCCATGCCTCTTTAAAAAAGGGGTAGTGAAAAGATATGTTTTTCAACAAAGTCGACGGGATATCTTTAAATAGGCTTGTGATGTCTTTAATGGCATCATCATTGTCATTTACACGTCTTGTTTCACCGTTATTCTGTCTAGATAATTGCTGCAAGAACTCGGTGTCTGCGTCCTTGCCGAATGCCAAGCTATATATTGGTATATCATAAATGTTCGCGACTTTTATTTCCATTAGAGCTTTGTTTTTGATTCCAAAGATTGCCCCGTCCGTCAAGAAGAAAATAATTTTGGCTCCAAACCCCGCGCTTCTATCGGAATTCAGGAAAAATAAACCATGTAAAAGAGCGGACTTGATATTTGTACCTGCAACAAAAGACGACTTGTGTCTATTCATATATTAAAAGGAATATCAGACTGAGTATGATTTGAAAGTGAATCATATAATTCGACATATTGATCTTCGCAGTATTTCAAATAAGATATGATTATTTAAAAAAAACAGTTTAAAGCATTTTAAAAACATTTAAATTTTTTTTTTCATCTCGATCCATAACTAACAGTAAGAAATCAACGTGACACTATCCCATTTTGTTCGCTGGTACAAAATGTGTAAATAGCATGAAAAGAATAGTCTTATATCAATTTTTAACTTTACTGTACTAAAATATTCTAGAACTATTAAAGCTTTCCCCTTTCAATTTAACTTGACGTTGATGATTTTCTTCATTCAATCACATGTACATGTATATAAGTTTAAGTACATTTTACTTCATACTTCATACATACCTCCATCTGCTGTCAGGTTATCTATATAATTCTTCGCAAGTTCAATGTTTTCAAAGGAGGCATTTACCATTTCCATATACATAGACTCCACCTCAGCTTCGAACATTATTATACCAAATTCATCTGTTTGTTTTAGATCACTTAATATCTCGTGCATTGCCATTTGCAATTTATGAAGGCGGTGCACCATTGATCCACTTTTATCCAGAATAAATAGTATTGATTTCGGTATTTCACTCTCTAGGATAGGTGCAAAGAAGTGAACAAAGTAATCTCCTGAAATCTTAAAAAAAGAAAATTAGTAAGTTTTATGTCAAACAATTTTTTGTCAGTATAACAAATTCACATCAAAATAGTATTATATTTTAAAAGTAGCTCATTTTTAACCCTACCTGATGAAATAAAACAAATTGAAATTTTTAATAAGTTAAGCAATTCGATCATCGATGATTTATGAAACCAAAATAATGGGATCAAAATGAGATCATTTACTTAAAACAATACCTACCACAGTATCCCCAAGGTCAAATAAACGTTCAAGGTCGTATTTTACAGTAAATGTTGTTTCCTGGGGTATTAATGGTTTTCCTTTATGATAACGAATCGTGCAATGTGAAGGTTTTGTAGATATCCTTGAGATAGTTTGGTCGAATTCTAGGTAAAAACAAACATTTGAAAACAATCTTTAACTTTACTTAATCTTTCATCACTTGTATTATTAAGAACTATTCTAGCTTTTCTCCTTCAATATAGATAGACGTTAATGATTTTCTTCATTCATATAATTTGTAATACTAGTAGGGAACCTTCTGACCATTCTAATTTTATAATACAAATAAATGTTAATAACTTTTTTCATGTGTTCTCTCAATCTACAACCTAATCAAAAAGCATTAAATTTCAGGTTCCTTTTAAATGTGCACATAAAGTGAAGAAAAGTATTCGAACCTGCAAGAAACGTATTCGAGTAAAATCAACCGAATCTTATTAACAATTGTGATTTTTTTTACCTGTCTGATTATTTACGGAGAGGTATGTTATTTTTCTGGTTTCCTCTATGTCAACTTGTACATCATACTCTTCAATGACATGTGACGTCAGCAAGGAAAAAGTGAGTTGATATCGCCCGCGTCTTCTATGGAGAAGCTTTTGACAGATCAGAGAAAACTGGACATCTGTATGTTGAGGTACGTTTATCATTAAGTCAAATGTATCAAAGCTCCCTCCTTCCTTGTTGAAGCTTAAAAAGATGTATGAATTTTTTTTATCCATTATTTTTCTAATTACGCTTGTTATATGCATAAAATGAAGTGAGTGAATATTTAATTAACCTTTCCAATGTTCCTTGTCCAAGACTTCTTTTCTTTGTAAAATCTTTTTGTTTGATTTGTCCATTGTAAATTGTGCCATTCAATTCCCTGTTGAAGAGTAAGAGTATATTTAATTAAAATAAACACTTAAAACATTTGTAGGATTTTCCTTGCGGTCCTGTTAAAGTTAGATGATTTGAAATTTACAAGAGCAAGTTGACATATTCTCACGATATGAATTACAATGTTTTAAAATCTAGATCTGTTTGGTGCCATAAAGTGAGAACATATTTTGGCAAAAAATTCAGTCTCAAATAGGTGGAGTTTTTAACAAAAATGTTTATTATCACTTGCAAATTTGTATAACTTTTAAAGAGAATCACATTATGAAAATGTTTTATTTTCGAAATATTTTAGAAATCAAACGACGTCCAGAATAATTTGAAACTGAAACCAACGAAAACAAAACATATATGCTCAAAAATATAACAAAGTAAAGTTATGTGACGATAATATATTTAACTTTTATCTTATTTTTCGATTTCAGATTCACACAGCGTTCTGGGACTAGTGTTAACAGAAAGTTTTGAGAAACACAGAGATGAAGAAGGCTGGATAAGTAACGTTTTTATAGTCTTTCACACTATATATTATTTAAATACTTACAGTTTGATGTCAGAAAGAAACGTCTGTACAGGAATAAAGAGGCGGATCTGAACAACACCACTTCCATTTGTAGGGTTAGTCACATGACCTATCACCAGGGATTTTGCAAATCGCAATTTTACTTCAGTGTGAACCTTTATGCTGTCGATCCTCATATTCTAGGAAAGTACCAATCAATACATTCAAAATTTACTTCAAGAATGTAGTTAAAATCAAATATTTCTTTGAATTCATTTTCAGTATATGAAAGCAATTCGTAGTCTTGTACATACAAAATGTGCAAAAACCTACTGCACGAGGCTGAAAATTTTGTACTTTCTGTGGGCTTGCTTTAAATTATACGTGTATATCAAGAAAAGGTAACTGTTAATAGTAATAGAAAATATATTGATAGAATATAATTGAAAGAAATTTGTTAAAAAAAATGTGAATGCAACGTCTCCCTTTTTTCTTGATTTAAGTAAATAAATTAAAATGATATAATAACACTGTACTTAATTGTTCAGTTTGTTTCTTGTTTTATATATTTTCTGTTTAAATGCAGGGAATTTCTTTCGGTTTGCTTATAATTTTTTTCATGACTTTTTTTTAAATTCACCTTCTTTCAAGTGAAGGAAGAACTACTGGAATAGAATAATCATTGGAGAAGGATTTATTTTTTTTAAGTCTTTTTATGATGCTTAACTTTTTATTCTACATGCGTAGATCTAGCGACATAAAAAAGACGAATTCAAAGAGAACTGGATCTTTTTCACCAACAGATGAGATCATTTTCAGAACAAGAAGCCTAAATTACGATCTGCCAGATCAAATCGTCATGGAATCACACGTACAGGTAATTACGTCATTTGTTTAGTAAATATAACAGTAGGAGCTTGCGTCTGGTTAACGTTTGATTCCAGATAGAATTATGTTCGTATGAAGTTTCAGCAGACAGATTAAATGAAAATAAATCACAATCAAGGTTGTTATAAAAAACGAGAAAAGAAAAACGTTTTCTTTAATTTTCAGAAACTTACGCGAACAGAATAGTAATAAAACTGACATCAGATTTCTTTTCTGGAGATGTTCTTGCTCTTCAGTTGCTTGAAACATGATATATATATTTTGAAACTAACTTTGCATAAAAATATCTGATCAATATGATTTTGTATAAATCAAGAACACGAACTTTTATTCTGATCATAAAAAGACTACAAATACTGTAAAATCACATATTTTTGAGGGGTCAAATTTTTGTGGTTTGAGGAAATTATATTGGATTCCTTGGTTGAAGAATTGTGCAGTATAAGTATATGTGAAAAAGTGCATTTCGTGATGGATAGAAATTCATGGGTCTCATCATACCTTGAAACCCACGAAAAATTAAACCCCCATGAAAATTAGCAATTTCACAGTATACAGTTTATTATTATTTAATTTTATTCAAGAAATAAAAAGTCTCCATATGAGTGAATAATTATAGAGAGGGACGTTGATAAATAAATAACAAACAAACAATTTGATATGACTGTATAGGCCTTTACTGTATTTAATCATATTGCATTAAATTATAGTTTTCTTATACTTTTAATACTAAAATGTGTAAAACAAATCAGCGATTTTGAATACCATAGACTCACCCTACATGTAAAGAAGCATTTGGTCATAATTTGGTAATCCTGGTTCAAGACTAACATTTGGGAAACAAAGAGTTCGGAAAAACTCATACATTTAACAGTCAAAGCTTACATTTGCCTGTACGTGTATGGAGACAGAAAACAGAAAAATAAATGAAAACGATGTCTTCAGACATTTTACCCACTGAGGATTTCTCTTGAAAAAAATATTATATACTTTCGTATAAGTAAATTCCAGTTGTTCTCGAACAGAAGACTTCATTTCTGTTTTTAAAAAAAAAGTGGAGAAAACATCATATTTACCAATACAGAACGTAAGTGTACTTGTATTAAAATCATTGATGTTTGTTTGTTTTTCATAACATGGTATCGCCACTTTGGGGATATTTTCATTTTTTTTTTTACAAAACAATATTTCCTTATCTGAAATAAAATTTGATTACATTATGATAGGTATTCATGATTTAAATTACTTAAATATTACGTTTTGATGTTCTGACAGTTACTGCATTATATTTCATTAAATTAGCTCATGTTAATTTTAAATCTACTTGCAATTAGTATTGATGCTTACGGGTTCCAACGTTGAGGTCGCATAAACATATATGCCCAGCAGATATTCAATCCACAAAATGCACAGAATTTTATAGAAATTAAACCACTCCATGTCCTTTCATTGAATAAAAATGTGCTATGAGCCGATGCTTCTTTCGCTATCACTATGTAGGAATAGTTTGCTGCACGTTTTAATGCACGTAATGAGAGCAGAGCTTTTTGCACTGGTCGTTTCTAACATACTCGTACTTGTGCTCATTTATTTTTCATAAAAATAGAAATATCTTCTCTATATAACTCAAAAATTAAACAACTTGCATTGTATTTTTAACCATGTAATTTCATGATACTAATTGACATTAAACTTCAAAAGGTAAACAAACTTTTTTTTATACACACCCTTTTGCTTTTTTGAACTCTGGCTTCATGGTTAACTATAAATGTAGAAAAAACAAGAGGCCCAGGGGCCACATCGCTCATAATATCACTAAGCATGGCTTTGAAGTACTTGAAAGGAAGATTTTAAAAGGTTTCCCTATATATTCCTATGTAAAACTTTTATCAGCCTTTGGCCTCACCCTACCACCGGGGGACATGATTTGAACAAACTTGAATCCACACTACCTGGGGATGATTCCACAGGACTTTTCTGTCCTGTCTCAATGGTTCTTGAGAAGAAGATTTTTCCTTTATATTCCTATGTAAAACTTTGATCGGCCATTTTGGCCCCAACCTACCCATGGGGGTCATGATTTGAACAAATTTGAATCTATACTAACTGGGGATGATTCCACAGGAATGTTATCTTTCCTGTCTCAATGGTTCTTGAGAAGATTTTTCCTATATATTCCTATGTAAAACTTTGATTGGCCATTTTTGCCCCACCCTACCCCCGGGGGTCATGATTTGAACAAATTTGAATCTATACTACCTGAGGATGATTTCACATTAGTTTCATCTTTCCTGGCCCAGTGGTTCTTGAGAAGAAGATTTTTAAAGATTTTTCCTATATATTCCTATGTTAAACTTTGATGGGGCATTTTGGCCCCATCCTACCCCCGGGGGTCATGATTTGAACAAATTTGAATCTATACTACCTGAGGATGATTTCACTTTAGTTTCATCTTTCTTAGCCCTGTGGTTGTTGAGAAGAAGATTTTTAAAGATTTTTACTTTTTATTCCTTTGTAAAACTTTGATCGGCCATTTTGGCCCCACCCTACCCCCGGGGGTCATGATTTGAACAAATTTGAATCTATACTACCTGAGGATGATTTAACTTTAGTTTCATCTTTCCTGGCCCAGTGGTTCTTGAGAAGAAGATTTTTAAAGATTTTTACTTTATATTCCTATGTAAAACTTTGATCGGCCATTTTGGCCCCACCCTACCCCCGGGGGTCATGATTTGAACAAACTTGAATCTATACTACCTGAGCATGATTTTACATGAGTTTCATCTTTCCTGGCCCAGTGGTTCTTCAGAAGAAGATTTTTTTTAAATGCCATTAATTTTTTTCCAATTCATAATTATCTCCCCTTGGAAAAGGGCGTGGCCCTTCATTTGAACAAACTTGAATCCCCTTTACCCAAGGATACTTTGTAGCAAGTTTGGTTGAAATTGGCCCAGTGGTTCTTGAGAAGAAGATGAAAATGTGAAAAGTTTAC
>PRKT01000233.1:396528-460916 GCA_003671525.1 Saccostrea glomerata
GAATGCATCTTCAATATCGGTCTTTGCCATCAGGCACCGAAGGCCATGAGTTTGCACTAAATTTATAATCCAATCAATTGAGTCATAATGAACTTCTGAATTTTCTTTTGGAATATGGGTGTTAACAGAATTTGTTTTTGGATAAGAAAGATCATGAATAATACGAAATTTTCCTGGTTCTGATTTTGGTATGACACCTAAAGGGGATGACACAAATGGGTCGAAAGGAGGGTTTGGGAAAGGTCCTGCTATACGATGGAGCTCAAGGCCCTTTTGTATGTGATCTTGTATGATTTCTGGGTGATTTTGAGCTGATTTATGGTTTTTTGACAAAGACGCTGTAGGAGTGTTTTCACATCCCAGGGAAAATCCGAAACTGAAACCTTTTACCAAATAATCTCTCAATTGGTCATCATAACCCCTTAAATGGTCATTTAGTTTGTTTGCCTTTACTGGGGTTGGGGAAGGTCCTATCATGTTCAGATTTTTCTGTAGATTTACATTTAATTTTGGGGTGATTACCTGTATATCGTGACATTCAATTCGACAATAAAACACGGCTTTCTGTAGATAGAGCTTGTGCTTTAGAGTGATTGTAGAGCAAGGAGTTGATCCTAGCGTTGAGAGTTCGAATCCCACTGCAAGAAGTGGGATTTAATTTCAAGTTTCTGAAATCATAATTTAGCTAAAACAGAAAAAAGTAATTGTATGCCCCGTTTTTTGCAATTAAAGCTAGCCTAGGTTAAGAGAGTACTTGTGACAGAAAAAAATTATCGAAGTGTAAACTTTTTCTTGAACTTGTTCTCGTCCAATCAAAACGTACAGCATCGATAAATAAAATTAAGATTGGAATTATGATATCCTCACTCTCTGCTTATTTTTCCCGATTTTTTTAAACCTTTGTTCAAGGTCTTCATTCCTAATCGTCTTATTTATCAAGGCTCTGTTGTGGTTTGAGGCCAGAGAGAATTTGATGTTACAAAGCATGTTACGGGCGTTAAAATGGTTTTGAAAACGCGCGATTAAATACCCCAATGCTTGTTCACATTTAAAACGCTAAAGAATCAAAGCAAATGCGGCTTTTTTTTCAAATAATAACATTTTTGATGACCTTGGAATTTCTAGATGTAAGTAGCTTAATAGAATTTAATGTTTGCTCTGTTGGATACATGTACGAAGATGAGTAGTTATATTTAAACAAATTTTCTTCACAATTAATGTGTCTGATACATGGTTATGATGAAAATGAGTGCTGAGAAATAAATTGAATTAAAAAGAGAGTTTTTAATAAAATTATCAAACTTTTAACAGTATTAGGTTTTTAAAGGAAATGTATAAGTATTTCTAGATGTTATCAATATGATATTCAAGAATTTAAGAATGTGTTTAAGTAATTTTGCTACTAAAATTGCATTAATTTTGAAATATTTATAGCTATTTTTGTAATCAAACATAGTATAAAAGGCGAAAACTGAGTATATTACATTTGTATAAGTGAAGGAAAGACAAAGAAGTATACACAAAGAAAAAGAGAAAGACAAAAACATTCATGAAACATAGTTGAAATTTGATTTAAAAAATATACTAAAGTATTGATAATCACATTTCCCGAGTAGCTATTCTCAATAGTATTATCTACGGAACCATAGGACTTATTTTGAATTCGATATAACGAATCCAAGGCTTGAACTCTAAACAACGAACGAAAATTGGCAATTTTGATGTTTATAAAAGAAAACACAAGCAAAGCTACAGGCTAGCATTTTTATTTATATAAATACTTATACATACAAGTACAATATCCCTAAAATATTAGTCAGTTCTATATAAAATAAAAAGAATATTTCGTGAATTTCCGTTTTCAATTGGCGTTTTAGATCAATGTTTTGTATAATAAAACTTAAATCTAAACCTAAACCTAAATTTGCAATGATAAATAATGTTCCATATATATACCATTAAATACTTTGACATCATGGTGGTATAAAATGATACGAAGAGGACAAAGAATTCATGTCCTCTACGAAATGTAAATTTTCATTATTTATAAACTGTACAATGTACGAATATGTGTGTATCAAAAGAAAACTAATTCAACAATGATATTGAATTCCATAAACCAATATACTGTCCTCAAACCAAGAACTCTATCAAACAAGATACTTTCAAGTTGCCTCTACGAAGATCAGACAAATATCAATGGCATCAACGGGGTCAAGGACATCATTCATCAACTTCTTGGGGTTAAGAAATGGACACCTTCTATTTCTAAAATAACCCTCTACTGATCCTTGGCCAGAGGTCATCTACAAAAATAAGGACAGTTAGGTATAAAGAAGAACTTACACTTTTAGGAATATACATACATGTATATTTTTTGTCAAGAATAAACAAATATAACTGTTAAAATGATAATATTATTAACACTCTAGAAGAAGCTTTGGCAAAATTAATGGTAATCTTACCCGGCATTTCTGCACTTTTCTGAATATGCAATCGATCGTTGTATCCTTTCTCACGACAACGGTAAATACCAGTTTCTCTTTATGCTTTACAGTAACCCCTGAAAATTATTTGTTGATCAAAATTAGAACACTAAAAATTCTTTCCTTAACATCAACAGAAAAAACAGTGAAAAGACAATCTTTAATGGATTGGTTTGAATGGATTGTTTATTTTTTTTCATCATGGTGTTTTACTATACAACCGTTCGCTTACTACATAGCTCCCTTCCGTAAAGGTTCATGCCATACATGACAAAAAGCCCAAACAGCATTAATCCGTCGATGACCATATCCGTCCACTTTTGAGACTGTCCCTCGTCGTGAGCCTTCAACGTCACTTCCGGTTTTTCAGAGTTATTGCCAGGCGATGGGTACTGATGAATTTGTATAACGTTGCTACCACAAGTGACCACTAGCGTCCCTGGAGCTGTTAGAGTTATTTGCAAGGACTGACCACTTTTGCCCATTTGCTTCGGACCAGAGGATGCAGGGTCTTGTTGGGCTGTCGTCATTTGTAGTAATATCAGAAAGAGAAAAATTTTGTACAACCAGTTGTTTTTCTGCAATTAGAAAATGCAAATACAGTATAAGGCCACATTTCTACTATAAAGATATTTTAATCATTTATTTTCTAATTTTTAGATTTTGTAATTTGAAAACTAATTTAATTCTCTAAGCTTGAAATTTGTTTTCTCACTCAACATGCTCAAATGTGCCTTTTGTGATTAGAAATTTTAATATCAAGATTTTTTCCATATGATCAATGTTTTTGCAAAACAGTGGTGAATTGTGTTAAAATTAGCTTTCTCAATTTATGCTTTTATACCTTTCTTTGAACTGGTGTCTTGTAAACTGTCGTCTTTTTCAAGTGACCTGTCTTGTTTTCAAATACAAGCTTTTGTCGAGTCTTCAGTCTATGTTTAAAAGATTTGGCTATTTCTTTCTTGAATAATTGACGACTAAAGCTCCTTTTCCGAGCTCTGTATCTGTGCGTCACAGAATCCTCTTTAGCTTTATAATGCCGTTTTGTATTTCCTTGCCCAATTCTTCTGTAAGTTTCATTCTGTTTCCTCTCATGTATTGTATCCTTTGATGTGTATTTCAGAGGGCTGTTTAATGATTTTGAGGGCTTGGAATGTCTTTCTTTCTTTAGAATTATTTCTCCGTTATTATGTGATGGCTTCATGCTTCCAGACACTGGCAATTTGGTTTTATCCGATTTAGAAGTGATTCTAACTTCATGCTTTTTCTCTTCTCCGGAAAATGCTACCTGCCATTCATCCACCTCAGCTTCATATCTGTATTTGTTCATCAACTGATGGACACTTATATCGATATCGCATTTTTCGACATCTTTTGCAAAATCTTCCATAATGGTTTTCTCATCTTCCTCATTGTTGGACGTCTTGCTTTCACATGTGTCCACATTTTCTATATATTCCATCTGGTAAGGAGCCCAACATTTCGACTCCTTGATCAAAGATTTCTCGTTTTTTGTAGAAAGATTCAATTTCGCCATTTCTTGCGTCCTAAATAATAATTTAATTGATTAATGAAAGTCTGAAGAAAATTGTAAAAATTGTTTTGATCACTCAATATATAAATATATCAGTATTAATAATATATGATATTTATATATATTTTAATAATATATATTATATAATAATATAAATATATCAATAAAACGCCAACGTTAAAATTCTTATCTAACTCCTTAAAACTAAACAAGAGTCCTGTAAAAATATTATGTTTGCTCAAAAATGACAGTAAACTAGTCTAGAGTTGCATGAATTTGGGAATTAGTACTATGTCCATGTCTCCAATGTGAAATCAACTGTATTGCAAGATGATATAAGATATTACTTTTGTATAAGGCTTACTTGAATCCCAACAATTTTATTTCATTTGCAATTCTCTATTCATTTTAAACATTTGCTGCGAAAAAAGCTTGAATATTACTTAATTTTGTTTTCGTGTATATGGATTTCATAATAAAATTCAATATATTTGCAGTACCGGGGTATGTGTTAGATGTCTCGATATTAAATAATAATTTGGACTTTTCCATTATTACAGTGTATATATCACTTTACAAAAGTTTTCAGAACACTATCTTGCTTCAAGTAATTTACTATACATTGTTGAAGTCTTTATATAGATTGACTTACAGGAAAAATGTTTTGTTTTCCAGAACTTGTTTTGAGAAATTGCAAATTTTATTTAGTCAATGTTATTATTACTTATTTTTTAATATTGTTAATTGTGCATATGTGGAATAGAAAAGAAATGAACCATAAAATGGCATTTATTTTCATATAAATTACAATGTTGAAAATATTATTGACTTAAGACAAGACAGAATGAAAGTATGTGTCTAATTCAATTTAAAAACATTTGCTTTGTACTTGTAATGTGTTTGCAACATTTACAAAGTTATCATTTATTAAAACAAATGTTTATATCTAAGCAATGCAATCCGTTTTTGAAATCTCCAACAAAGTTTTAAATTTAGTACAAATAATGTACCGTCACTGTTGTCCGAAAATATATACCCCATTCATAATGTCTGCGCCCATGATAATCTATCGAAACTAGGTCATACAAGCTTACAGTCCTTTTATATTTTAAAAAAACGTAAAGATCTTTCAATTCAAACTAATTAATTAATTTAATTAACAAGAAAGCATTTAAAATTCAGATCAATCGGTTCCTTACAAGCTGCATCATTCTAAAGCATCCAAATACATGTATTTCGTAATTCCATCGTGTGGATATGTTATGTCGATAGATCATCGTCAAATACCAAGAAAAGCAAATTAACATAGTTACTCATTAACAATTTTACATTGATATTCAATCTTATTTCTTTCATAAGTATTTTATACAATAAATCCATATTACAGTTTTACAACTCTTTAGTTTACATACTTGTGCACTGTTGTTAATCACTTTCGTAAGTATCAATTGTCCTTTTGCATGTACCCCCTTCACCTACAAAATGTATACACGTCGAAAATCCAGGCATGCGTGAAAAGGTCAAAAGTGCATCGGGTATTAATAGTGGCGGTTTAAAAAGAGGTCTAATGACTCTAAACTATTAATTTTATGTATACACCTGCAGATGGTTTAAACATTTCATTTAGAAGAAAACACGATCTTTTGCACTGCATTGTGTATAAACTGCATTTTGGTAAAATATATTCCTATACAGGGGCTTTCACAGGTAATCATATACCGGTACCCGCATGAATTTTGCCCCAACGAGAACTGTTGATAAAAGTAACAAAATGCTTAATGTCTACACCAAAAAAAAAAAAATTTCAAATTATTGCGATTTATTGAGTTTCATTTTTCAAATAGATAATTGACAGGAAACAAAACTTAAGAAATCAGTAGCAAAGAAATACGGTGGGCGTTAAATCTTCTTTATCAGTCAAATACAACCATTTCAGATAAGATGGTAAAACCTGCCAATACATTTTTTTCAACATTGTATGTATACATTTAAAGGTAACGAATACCCACTGGTTTTTTTGAATGGGAATTTTTTCTGCGTTATGTCCTTTTGGACATAAAAGAACATGGAAATTTTGTTTTCAACAATGTGTAAAACTTTGATGGAAGGATGAATAACGAAGTAAATGATCTTTTTATTATATTCTTTATTTAATACTCTACAAGAACAGTTTATCAATAAATATGCAAAAAAACTAATGTAGTTAGTTAAGATAATTTTCTCTACCATTGCCCCAAGATGCAATATTTGGTAAATAAAAAGGATCAGAGTTTTGCAAGAGATATAATTATGTATATATTGAAATAATAATGAAATACTAGTATAGAAATATCCTCTAAATCAGCAAGAACATATAATGTCATAATAAAAATAGTCTACACAATGAAACATTCCCCTTAAAGGGTAGAAAATATTACATGAATGTAGAAATGTGAATAGACAGTACACACTTCTTTTTAAATAAATGTTATTTTCATTTTTCAAATAATTTTCCTCCGGTGATTCAATCTAATAACATCGAAGTTCAAGGAGGATGTATTCCCCACACTGACGCAAGTAAACCCCGTCCACTCTTGGTAGCTCCTACGGATTATTCTCTGGGCTCTTCACCAATACACTATGTGTCCCCCTCCAAACAGGTGGGATGCCTCCACGCCATTCTTCATGATGACCGGGTATGCTGTGAATGACGATGAAGTAGTATGTCCCAGTTACCGAGGTACTACTGTAGCCTCACCTCTTTATTTAATATTTTGACTAGTACACTTTACAATGAAGCCGTGGAGAGCTGCGAAATTTGTCTATACTAAGGACTTACGGTCATGGAGCACGTGGAACACGTGGAATCTTTTTTGTGCCAACATCTACTGCGGGACCAAGTTTAAACAATCTCATATTTAAAGTTTTTGTTAGTAAAATTCTTATAAGGGTACATTAAAATTTTGCAATCCCTCTTTCTCTCTCTCTCTCTACTCTCCCCTCTCTCTATATACTCTCACTCCCTATCTCACTCTCCCCTTCTCTCTCACTCTCAGCCCACTCTAACTCCCTCTACCTATCTCACTCCCCCACTCCCCGTCTCACCCCCTCTCTCTCCCCAATCTAACTCTCACTCCCCTTCTTTCCCTCCCCACTCTCTCCCCCACTCTCACTCTCTCCCCACTGTCACTCATTCTCTCTCTCCCATCTTTCTCACTCCCTCCGCATACTCTCACTCCCTCCGCATACTCTCACTCCCTCCATACCATTATCTCCCCGCTATCTCACCATCTCTTTCTTTTTTCATATTCCATGACCTTGTGAAATAAACTATTAATACGAATACTACATAAAAGTTTCAAACTGTTTTATAATAGAAATAATAGAAAAATACTTTTCCTACGATACAGAGAAAATTCTTATCGTTATTGTAAAAGAAAACATGCCCTGTTTATTCTTGATTTTTTTAACGTTAAATTGCATTTAGTAGAATTGCTAATTTTTGCAGAATGAATCTAATATAAAATTGTAAGGGCGATAACTTTACATGTAAGCCATAAGAAATACTGTTCCCCAGTCAAAAAAATCATGGCAAGTAAATCGTGGGCTTAAGAATTGTCCAAAAGTTTTCTATGTCGCGCTTAGGCGCCTTCCTCAATAACATGTATGTAACCATATACAGTTTTGATGAAGTTTGTAAATCATTAAAGACTTAAAATTTGAAATTAGCATTCAATTCTAAACCTGAGGGAAGAACTAATTATATATTATGAAAAAGACTTGGGGTGATAGGAAAGGAGGTAGCAAACGTGTTAGAAGTTTGAACGTCGATCCTTGAAACGCAAAATAAAAAATGTCCGATGACTTTAATTACGTGTTAATGTATATATGATAAGAGTAAAATTAATGAGAACCATACTGCAGCTAGTGCATGATTTAAAGACAAGTTTAAGCCAATTTTCAATAAATTATTAATCCTGTTCTCAATGCATAAAAATAATTAGACCTAATCAGGAGACGCAGTTGAATGAAAAATTCTCAAAAAGATGTTTCACAGACAACAAAATTATTTTCTGAAATTTAAATTAAAGATTTTATCTACAAATATTTTGGAGTTCTTTATCATTAAAAATGCCTTTAAATTCCTTGAAAATAATTGCTCAAAAAAAAAATATTTCAATTTTTTTTAAGATCGATAGTACGGTATTTGGTTTAATTTTTCAGGTCACTTAATTGGGTTTTCTTTTAAGAATTTCTAGAAATAAAAAGTGTGCACATATAGGGATACATTTTGCTTCCTAATTTTCGGGCAAGAAGCAGAGGTAGCACATGCAATGATGTGGCAGATGGTGTTGTTATTATTGAAACAATATTAATTGTGTACAGGTACGTGATTATCATTTTAATCTTCGTATATATGGAGATGATTTGAAATAAATAACAACATAAAATACCAAGTCTTCCCTAAGCTTGTGGTCCTTTAAAATTGAATCTTTTAGCTTATCATATTTTACACGAAGT
Organism: Saccostrea glomerata; assembly: GCA_003671525.1. Taxonomy (NCBI): domain Eukaryota; kingdom Metazoa; phylum Mollusca; class Bivalvia; order Ostreida; family Ostreidae; genus Saccostrea; species Saccostrea glomerata. The sequence goes on from PRKT01000233.1 coordinate 405,049, forward strand.
AAATTTGACAAACAACTTTGCCAAATATCCATGCATGCATGCATTATTAATAAATGATGAATTTTTTATGCCTCAAATCATTCAGTGTTAATACACTACAAAAATATATACACAAAATGTGTATTAGAAGATTAATATCATAATCTTGGATCATTTAAAAAGACATTATCTATTTATACCAAATATATCTTAAGATTATCCAAGAGATATTAAATCTCAAATTCCATGTCATTGTCGGTTAATCCGAAGCATGGAACGAAGGACTTCAATGGGTCTGCGTACTCAGATATATCTACATACCGGTAAACAAATATCATTAACAAACGGACAAAGGAAAGCGGCTTAGAAATCATTTAAACTTGTCCCTTTTTGTCAAAATAATAATATATTGAGAGAGTCGGTGCTTTCTTTTGCCCGTTTTTGTGTCGCGCGCACTTTGTATTTGGATTTTAATTGATTCTTCTTCTTTGGCTTACGCCAATATTGAGAATAATTTATTAAGTTTGGCTTTTAAACTGTTTTCATATTTAAAATACCGACTTACTTAAAATTCTGAATTTGTTAGCAAAGAGCATTGCAATGCTGGTTACAATTCAATGAGATTTATGTAGAATATACGAATAGTGAATGATGTGTGCTAAATTCCTATGTAAAGTTACTTAATATATCTGCTGTTGGTCATATGGAAACTTTATCGCAAGCATCTGACCACACGGACAATGTACCTCAGGAATCTATCCAAAATGACGGCCAGGGAATTTCCGTTTCCAGGGAACCACCACAGGATGACCACAGGGTCCTCGTGTCCAGGGAACAGCCGTTAGCTGACCACAGAGTGACAGTCTCACGAGAACCGCCTCAGTATCTCGACAGAAGACGATCATGGTTAACTGAGGATATTCCCGACGATGATGACGACGACGATGCTATCGTCATCCCCATTCTACCTCTAGAAATGGCTGTCATTTGTTGTGTGACAAATTTCATCCTTCCCGGTGTAGGTGAGAATATTTATCAAAAGATTTCATTCTTAATTAATTAACATTATCTTTAAGGAGCTGAATAACGAGTACTACATGTAAGGCACAGCAATAAGTAATTACAGTAAAACATGCTTATAGCGACTACTTTTACAATGAAAAGCCGCTTATAACGAATGTGTGTTTAAACCCACGTGGGGTTTAAACACACTAGCTGTGATGCTAACGGATATAACGAATTGCATTTAAAATAAATAAGCAAAACCGTCAGTCGCTGACACTTCGGTATATTATAGTCTATAAGCGTGTTTAACTGTAAACTTATTATGAAACTATTTTATTTTTTTCTCTTTTTTGCAATAGGCACGATGATTGCGGGCTTTTCTGTGCTGTGCTGTGCCAAAACAGACGACATTACACCAAAACAGAAATACTCCTCCGCCATAGTTGTAGTGGCGATCGGTTTCCTCCAGCTGATCATGGTGTCCTGCTTTCTGATTGGCTGGATTTGGAGCGGGATTTGGGGAGTCTCATTAATAGGAAATTCGGGTACTATACAAATCAGATTAGATGTAAAATGAGAAAAAAAAAAATCTTTTACATTGAACTTCAGTATCTCGAATGCCGATATTCTGAAAAGCATGAATACGCGAGATTTGGAAGAACATGTACCAACCATTTTCTTTCAAGTGTATCTCGAATCTTCGGACATCTTTTAAAAAGTATTGAGTTTATGATAACAAAGTTTGACTGTATATTGATTATGAACACATTTGATAAGCGATTTCACCCTATCGTTGTCTCATTTCAGCTGAATATTACAAAGAATCCGAGTCCTCCAACTGGAGAGGCGATAGCCGTCGACGCTTACGGCCGCGGTCAAACCTTATTTACCCAATGCGGGCTAGATCTAACATTAGGTACCACAGTCCTCCCCCACCGTATGAGATGTACCGTACCCCGCCCCCGGGGTACTCCATGCCCGGACAGACGCTGGATCAAGAGGAAACAGAAGTTCCAGCGGAACCTGAACCCGATCGAAATTTAGATATGGTACATTTATTACGTTTGTAAAAAGATTTGCGTGTGGACACAGCAAAGAGTTCTAATTTTTTTTAAATCAGGTCAACTTTGAAAAATAAAGAAAATATTTTGGTATAGTATTAAATTTTACTTGTATTCAATGCCTCCTTTTGTTGTGTTAACGACATTTAAAAAATTCATAAAAATCATCTGCAAATATTACTTTCGGTACCTTTCTTTATTTTGATCCTTTATATTTGTACCACTGAATAAAGTTAAGAACAGCATAGTGGTACCCCCCTTTTTTTATCAGAAGATCTCCGGTAAAAAAAACAAAAAGAAATGTCTACTTAGTCATATTTTCTATTTTTAATTTCTCAACTCAGCAATTGAAATGCTGTTAGTGCAGTGTTATAAAGTTGATTAAACAAAAAAAAAACAAGTATCTTATTAATATTTTTTTGTTTTTTATTTGAATAGCATAATTAAGTTTTATTGAAAATTAAAGAAATATAAATAACATTTTTTAAATCAGAAATTAAAATTATTTCAGGTAGAGGAAAATATAATAAGAAACGAAGAAAATAACCCACAACCTCAGTATTGGCAGTGCATGGTCTGTCGGAAACAGAACAATGCTTCAGAACGCAAGGTAAACCTTTTTCTGAATTTAAAGACCTTCTGGTCTTGTGTGGTTTTTTGATCTTCAACACTGATATATTTGTAGGACCATAAGCTGCATTCAATAATTGTATGCTGCTTTGTTAATTGTATTGAGAATACAAAAAAAGGGTCATGGAGAAAACACCGAAATCACTTTGAAATTTCAGAAACTAAAGATATATTTTTAAAGATTCTTTACCCTCTACTCCCTTTCACATTTCTTGTTTACTACATGCAGTTAATGTGTATGAATATTAATATTGCCATGGTTGATATTGTACTGAACTACCTACATAATTATTATATAGTTACATTGTGACAATACATGTGTACATGCATGTGCATGTACTATATAAAGTATAACTCAAAAACTTAATATTAACATATTTAAAACCTCCGAAAGTCTTTTTCTTGCGGATTTTTAATAACTAAATTATCATTTTTGTTTTTATTTCAGTTTCAGTGTAACCGCTGTATGGAGACAGTGTGTGATTCTTGTTATCAGCAACACTTTACGATGCCAAACGGGGAGCGGATCGTAGTGTGTGACACGTGTTACAATGAACTCTCCCTTCCAAACGTCACGTGAAATGTACAGTGTACCCAAATTTAAGCTGCATGACGTTATTATTTGAAGGGATATTTCAAAGAAGCTCCTGCATTGGTTAAAAGAGCAGTGGTATCTCCCAAAGATTCTGAAATTGAAAATAATGCATTTTAAAAATCTAAAATTTATTATAAATATAAACGTATGTTTAATGACGCATTCTCTAAGTCTGTGCATATATTGAAAGAAGGGAAAGTATGCTGTGAAAATGGTTAAAGTACTATTGACGTAAAAATTGTTAAATTAAAATTCCTTTGAAACAGCGTCACAGTGTAGTACAATATTTCTTCCTTCAATTACAAACTAGTACTGATTAAGTTATTTTATATTTAAATATTTATTATTTTAATACTGTATGTTGTATTTAATACATAAAAACTGTTAAATGAAGGACAACTGTATAACTCATGATTTTAAAAAAAGCTGTAAACGTCAATCAAAAGATTTCAGACTTATACGGGATTTCTTTCCTGTATTTAGCACTTCAGATTTTTTTGCAATCAGTATGTAATATTTTACCATATTATACCAAAGGCAGATAAACTGATGATATACCCGGTAATACATGTTGCATTTCTCGTTGATTTGAAATAAAAAATTTCTTATGAAGTTTTAATTCTCATTAGTTAAATCTCTCTCTCGCTCTCTGTCTCTTCATCTCTCTCTCCCTCTCTTTCTCTCTCTCACATTCTCTCAATAGAATGATAAAAATATTTCAATAATAAGCGAATCTTTCTCTCATTGTAAACTACATGTACTGAAGTATTGATATGATCTCTCTTGCTCTCTCTCTCTCCCTCGTTGTTAGCTACAGAACTGTAGCTCTCTGCTTGAGAAAATTCGGACAAATAAAGCAGAGAGCTACAGATCCAAGCGTTGTAAAATTCTTCGATTTACGCCGACGATTTTTTGTCGCTCACTATGGGTATTTTTCGTGTATTTCATACTTTCCCAAGCTTTGAATATAACTTTAAATGGTAATTAATGATTAATCATACATTCATCTTCAATTCCTGAACATTTACTTACCTATCAACGCTAGCAAATGGCTGTTTGTGGTAACGAACGTTCCAAAACTATAAACAGGACTGTTTTGTACCGTTAAAAGGTAAACAAAATTTCAAATATAAGAGTTGAATATATGAATTATTATTGGACACCATTCTAAAAGCCATAGAAAGCATAAACTACACGAAATAAATACCTACAGTAGCGACAAAAAATTGTCTGCGTAAATCGAAGGTTTTTACAACGCTTGGATCTGAAGGTCTCTGCTGTATCTGTCCGAATTTTCTCAAGCAGGGAGCTACAGTTCTACAGCTAACAACGAGGGAGAGAGAGAGAGAGAGAATGAGCGAGAGAGATCATACCAATACTTCAGTACATGTAGTTAACAATAAGAGAGAGATTCACTTATCATGCATTGAAAGATTTTTATCATTCCATTGTTATTCTCTCTCTCTCTCTTACTCCCTCTCTCTTCACTCTCATTCCCTCTCTCTCTCTTTCTCTCTCTCCACTCTCTCTCATTCTCTATCTCTCCACTCCCTCTTTCTCTATCTCTCACTTCCTCTCGACGCGGGTATGTTAAGGAAGCATATAAGTCATTTTTCGGGAAATTTGGAATTTTTAAAGAAAATGAAGTTTAATAATTATTTATTGCATAAAGATGAAAGGGTGTCTAACGCAACGACGTGCACCACCACCATGGCATCACGTGACTTCTATTAATAGCGAAATTTTCCTTAATAAAAAAGCTAACAGAACAACAATACCCCGGTGTTTAATAATTTCTTTGAGTAAATAATGTAGTTGAAAAACATCTATTTTGCCTAAAAAGTGCTGCTAGAATCCCACTGTCCCGTCAGTAAAATAATTATTCAACACATTCGCACGAAACCTTACCCGATGTTTTGAATTTTTTTTTACATGTTAACCGAGATTTTTCGTAAACCATGCTTAACACGGGATTCTAGCAGCACTTTCGAAGTATTTTAGGAGGCAAACTTTCAATCTGTACAAATCTTATGTTTTGAAGTATACAGCTTATTGTTGTTCTGTTGCATTATTTTTGTCACAAATGACAGAGGAAAGGCCGACCGGGATACGTTTATAGCTGACTGTCTTCGAAAGAGAATATAATCGATGAAAATAAATTAGCATACCTGTTTTATTAAGTGAATTCCATATGAATTTCACAAAATATTTTCGATATTTGCTTTTAAACTCCATTTTACATATCTGTGTACATGCCGTCTTAACCAAATTCTCTTTACACGACATGTCCAATTCCAAAGTTACTTGATATAGACACATATGACGTCATCGGTGGTAGATTTTAATCAAACTTACAGAATACAGCAGAATAAAATAAGAACATTTAATTTTTGTTAATGTTTACAGGTTTTCTACGCATTTTCTAGAGTTAAATTTCATCTCTAAATCCAATATTACGAAAACTTGTGTTCTCTCTACCCACTCTCACTCCCTCTCTCTCCCCACTCTTATTCCCCACTCTCTCACTCCCCCTTCCTCCTCTCTCTTCCCTTTCCCCACTATCAATCCTCTCTCTGTCCTTCCCTCTGTGTCTCACTCCCTCTCTCCCCAGTCCCACTCCCTCTCTTCCCACTCTCACTCCTCTCTCTCCCACTCCTCTCTCTCTCCCACTCCCTCTCTTCCCACTCTCACTCCCCACTTTCACTCCTCCCTCTCTCTCATTCCCCCTCTCTTCTACTCCCTCTCTCCCCACTCTCACTGCCTCTCTCCTCACGGTCACTCCACCTCTCTCTATCCCCACTATTACTCCATCTCCCCCCACTCTCTCTGGGTAGAATGAGGAAAGATAGAGTAAGAGTGTAGGAGTGGGGAGAGAGAGGGTCTACTCTCACTCGCACTTTCTCTCTCTACTCTCGCCCCCTCTCTTTCTCTCTCTCTCTCAAAGACAGCGAGAGAGATATAAGAAGGCTCATTGTGATTAGGAGAGGGAAAGGAGAGTAGGCAGAAGGTGTTTAGATAGAATGGGAGGTAGTAACCGCCCACTCTCACCCTCTTTTCTCTCCCTCACTATATCTCTCCGTCTCACTCCTCCCCCTCCCGTTGTGTCTTTCTCTCTGGCTCCCCACATTCTCACTCTCTCTTTCTTTTTTTTTCTTTTGATTTTGTCTTTCTGACTCAGTTTCTGCTAATTCGCGTGAAATAAACTATTTATATGCATTATTCATCGATTTTTCATATTGTTTACAATTAAATATAATGGTAATAATTCTATTTCCATAATAAAGAGAACATTCTTTCGTTGTTGTAAAATAAATTATGAAATGTCTTTTCTTGATCTTTTTATTTTAAGTAAATTTATAAGAATTTACCATTTTTGCCAAAAAAATTATGTCATGTAATTTTACAAGGGCGATAACTTAAGACAAAAATTTATAGAGACGGCCTCCAAAATATTTTTTCATTTCACTTAATATATATTTTGGGATTGACATTCACTATCTTTTTCCCTTGTTTGCAATCAGTTTATTTGAATTCTATGTTTTACATATTTTTCTGCTCATGCAGACATTGTGAGGTTGCGTTGATACTAGATGCACTTGCATCTTGACTCCCTCGTTGTTCTATTTTATATTTTTGCTTTGGTTCTACTCTTCTAAAAATAGGTTTTAACTTTACAGTTTTTGAGAGGTTAACCGTTAGGCCTTCAGCGTATGAGTGAATGCTCACCTATGATTACGGGTCCTGGCCATGCATGCCTCTGGGAAAATACAAATCATTTAATGTAGCAGTAGAAATATACATTAAAAAAAAGGAATTCGACAAAATTCCTTGAAAAAACATGGCCGTAGGAACAGGGAGGGGGTCGGGGTCCTGGGGGAGGGGCGTGACCCTCCCCACGTTTGATAACCTTTTATTTTATTTTTGCTTGTCAAGGAATTTTTCGTAGTTTATAGTACCCGAACTGAAAACCCCCTCTCCTTTTCCCCAAACTGAAATTGCTTCTTACAGCCCTAAAAAAATTGTAACTAATTTTTCGGCGTGGTTACCCATGCCCCATATAGCTAGGGTTTGAGAGATTTATAAACACTTTGATGAAATCCATGTAAAGGAGAATTAAGGCTGTGACAGCGAGATATGCGGAAAGACAATGATTGATTGATTGATTGTATATTGTTTAACGTCCCTCTCGAGAATTTTTCACTCATATTGAGACGTCACCGAATGCCGGTGAAGGGCTTCAAATTTTGACCTTTACTCGGCACTCAGGACCATTGAGCAGTGAGGGATCTTTCTTGTGCCAACGCCTGCCGCTGACACGGGGTCTCGGTTTTTAAGGTCTCATCCGAAGGACCCGCAACTTTCACTTCAAAGTGCCGAGCGCATAGCGAAGGAACATTTGCTACCCATTTTAACGACTAGGTCAGTCGCGGCAAATTACGAACTCACGACCTCCCGATCACGCGGAAAGACATTGAAGATAATGAAAACTTTCGATTTTCACTTCTGGAGGGTATTGTCATATATATTTCAATAACTCCCGAATTATAAGACAAAATCAAATGGGATTAAAGTTACATTAAAAAAAAAAATGATTTTAAAAGTTGGATAGGATTACTTAAACAAAGGAAAGGAAAAATAGATTTAATTCAATTCAAAAGTTTACCCTCCGTTTCTTTTTCCTTTCAGTATATAAGTTACATGTGTAACATTTCAGTCAAAATACTATAGGTGTATTCGATCTATCCTACAAGTATATACACTGGATCCAAAAGCTTCTGCATCTTAAATCTGAGTCTTCATGAAAAATTACATCTTCGACGTCCTCCCTCCAATATTTCTTATCCCAAAAAAAAGCAAGGGAAAAAAATAAACTGCACCAGTCTATTTTAAAAAGACACTTTAAAATTGTGCCTAAGAAAAAGTTTCAAATTGCGTTGCATAATATTTATTTGACCTTCCTGTACTGACAAAGTGTGATTTTTCTGCATGGTATTGAAAATGAAACAAGAGAAATATTAGAAAGTCTTAAAACATGTTAAACTTTTGCTAAATTAAGCAGATAGGTCAAAGTTATCTTAACTATTCAGAAAAGAACATCAAAAGTGGGGTATATGATGTAAATCTTAGATACCACTAAAAAGTGTTAATTTTATGTTAAAATTGGCTCAATTTTTTCCTTGACTTTCAGAATATATTTATACTATATTAGTCTCAATTCCTTGAAAGAATTCATAATGAATAATTAAAATGATATTTTAACACCATAATACACATGTAACATATTTCACAGCAAAAAAATTGCTTCGTTTGCAACCACTCCACAGTTCCACTCATTTTTTTCAGAATATAATTATTTAAAACAATTTTGGATCTAACAGAACATAATAATTCAAAATTATAATACAATACCCCCGGTATTATACAACAATGGTGTTTTGATATATACAAACATCTGACAATAAGGTAGAGATTACACAGATAGAAATTATATCAATATGTAGGTTAATCTGATAAAATACGTATTATTAGGGCATGTTGGATATATTTCCCTAAACCAACCAAAGTAGCTATGCGGTTTGTTTTAATTTTGATGCACTTGGCGATTTGTAATAATATTCATTTATATATTTCTTTCTTAGATTTAGATATCTAGGGAATGGAGATGGAAATGAAATTTATCTTCTATTTGATGACTATCATAAACATCGCATATTCTACCATCTCTGCTCTTGCCTGGTACCTTCCGCATTCTATGTTAAGATAGTGCGACGAAATTCAAGTCTGATGCGGGAAACGTGCCTTTTTAAATTACTTTGAAAATGTTTTGCTAGATAGGGTTGCATTTTATCCACTTATTATACAATAAGTCTATTAAAATCTATGTCTACATTTTTAAAGTCAAAATCTACAATTTTATTTCACAATGAATGGAAATATAAGGAATCACTTTCTTGTAAGTAAAGTATGCCAGGGACATCAACGATAGTGGGAAACATGGAATAACTTATGCATAACGGGCTCTTATATCTCTTATCATTTCTGCAAATTAATACGAGATATATTATATTTTTTAATTATAATTATTGTATCACCTATGTAGATCCACCGCCTTGTTATTTTAAACAAAGGGAAGTCACTCTTATTACCTACATCCTGCTTCAGTTTGTAAACAAAAATATGAGAAGGTAAGGAATCGTACATTATTTGTTTTAATCTTAACGTATAAACTCATTTTAAATTTACTTCTTTTGTTAAAAATGTCCTAATATTTTCAATAAAACACAGTTTTATTTCTGTGGGCTTCATTTTTAATCACAAACTGTTGTTGTTTTTGTTCCTTCAGGGCATTTACAAGGAATTTCAGACGATGACGCATATAAATATTGAATAAAAAAGTCATTGAATGAAGTAGAAAGTGAAAAAGAAATCTGTAAAGACAGAAACATGGGTCGCGGTGAGGTCCGCGCCCGGGGGAAACAGGGGCGGATCGCGGTACCCGCTATGCCCCGCCCGATGGCAATACTGTGTTGTATTCTGAATTTTCTCGTTCCAGGTTTGGGTAAGAGTTATCTTTCTTTTCCCTTACATTGTACATGTATAGAGTGAATCCACAGGCACCTGACGTTACTTATTTATCTTTTAATGAAAAAAATATACCCCCTACTTTAGAGAAAATTAAATAACGTCAGGTGCCTGTGAGTGAATCTGTCTCCTAGACTTTGGATATGCCATGGTAAACTGATATACATACTCTTAAGGTAGTCCGATCCTCGGGTTTATAAAATTAGCAGTTAAGTAATCAAACATACTCAGAAAAGTATCTCTGAATCCACAAAATTATGTAACTTTATCCACAGTATTTCTTTAAAGTTTAAGATTAAAGTTAATCATAAGAATATTGGGAAAATTGTCAAATCTCCAATAATTTTGCAGAAAAAGCGAACTGGAATATCAGCAATGCATTTTCTAATTGCAAATTGATCAACAAATATATTTTAGGTTAAAAAACAATAGGTATCCAGGCATTCAGAGAAATTGCTATGATTTTTATACTTATTTGGTATTTTTCGTCTTCTATTTCCGTTATGTATTCTATAATACATAGTGTAAAAGGCTTTTGCTTTCATTGCAAGACACCACAGGTCACTTCTTATTTCACATCATGCTAATAAACATTGGTATCTAAGGCTGGATTCAAGAAAATCTCATTTCTAAAAAACTGTATTATTTTTTTTTCTTTTATAGGGTACAAATATAAACTTTTATTAGAAATTTTCTAAGACTTCCAAAAACCTGGAATTTATAAAGATCAATAAATGAAAATTGTTGCATGTTGATTTTCAAGCTTCATTTTGATGGATTTCAAATAAAATATTAATTTTTGGAGTTATCCTTCTTAGCCGAGGATCGGATATCCTTAATTTTAAAGTATTGCAATACTGTTATTTCTGTCGTCTGAGGTTATCAAAAAGTAGAAAAAAATTCTTACTTTAGAGACGAGATCATAATTTCGATATGATCTAACCCCCTCCCCGTTTTTGACAAGAATCCACAGCCATTTTAATGTATAGATAATTTTATAAAACTGACAATCACTTGGCAGCAATCTTTCATTGTATGTTACAAATATTTTTTGAACTTGATAACAGGGAGTTTTCACTGCCCGTTTAGGTTCGTGTTGCAAATCCTCTTCTTTTCCCCAAAAAATTAACTGCAATGCAGCATTTTTTCAAATTTTGAATGTACAAAAAACCCCTGACCACAAAGTTAACTTGATCAAAATTCATGAAAAAATAAACATGGCTATGTTTGGAAGTCTGAATGAACAGATGAAATGAACAAAATTTTAGAAAACATGGATAAGCTACTAAATAATTGTGCTTACAATGAACATGCATCTCTGAATTTTAGTTTTGAATAATTTAAGAAAAAGGTCAATTTTATTCATAACTTTCATTTGAAACTGAGATAGCAATCGAACTATTTAAAATCAATTAGAATTTTATACTTGGGCATATACGTACATGAATATCGTTACATTCGTTCCTGGAGGTATTTTACATGTAGGGATTTATAGTATGTAATTTTGTTCAATTTGTGTTCAATTTCTAAGCATTTCATTGAAAAGGAAAAAGTTGCAGTCATCACAATATGTTAGCCAATCAGAATCTATACAGGTGCATGTTTGAAAATATGTACATAAACATTTGAACCCATGATTCTACTTACCTACATGTTTGTTTGTTTGTTTTTTTTTTGTTTTTTATACATTTCGTCCTAAATGTTTTTATAAAACAAATCATAGTCGGTAAAAGAGCTTTAAAGCTCATGTTCTTTGTTATATGTCCGACTATCAATAAAATTTACTACTACATGTAATACTTACTTAGAATACTTATAATTGTTTGTTAATCATACTACATACACTGTATACACATTGTATGTACATTTTTGACAGGAACAATAATAGCGGGATTTACCGTCTGTTGCTGCGCACGCAACGAAGACATGACAGGATGTGAGAAGCTGAGTAGTTTTTGTATCAGCTTCTGGATCGGGATACTTCAAATTCTCACCCTTCCTGTCCTTCTGCTGGGGTGGATCTGGAGTTGTATCTGGGGCGTGTCCTTTATTGGAATGTCGAGTAAGACTTCAGACATTTTATGCATGTAGTTACTATCACAAATGATTTCTGTAAATCAAAAATATAGTGAAATATAAAAACGAGATTTTGTTTGTATAATAATGAAACATGAAGTAAACGATTCTTACCTCAGAAACACTTTCTAAAATCATATTTTATAGTGTTTTCTTTTTCAAATTTAGGTGAGTATTACACTCATAATCCAGTTATGGACGAAGGTCATGTGATTCAATCGAACCAATCAGATGCTGTTATCATTCCTCCTCGTGCTAATCCACATGGTTATCCAAGGGCACCAGTAGTAGTAGAACAACCAGCGTATCCTCCACAACAGCAAACGCACGGAGGTTATCACCCGGGCTACCAACAGCAGCAGTATTACGGACACGACCAACCACCGCAATCTTACGGCGCCATGCCGTCAGCGCCGCCCGCAGAAAGTCAAGAATACCCACATCCGGGACCTAGCGGGTATGGAGGGAATACACAACCAGGGCCGTACTATGGGGAACCCCCACCTCCGTATTCCGAGTCAGATGCCCCTCCCCTTAAACCCCCTGTGAAATCATGATGTTTTTTGTTCTTTTCAAACTGTTCTTTACATTATATTTTATTAATGTTTTTACCACGTTTATTATAAAAATACAACGTATAAAGTGTTCTGTGATAAGTGACCATATAGGGAATAATGACGGGGTATATATACATTTTATGTTATGAGTTATCCTTATACAAGCTGTTCTAATCTATACATTTTATTAAACATACTATACATATTTGTCATCACATGGTGCAAATAAACATGTAATCTGTAGAGTTTAAATATTATTACAATAGAAAGACATTCAAAAAAAATAAATTACATTTTTAGAATTTTAAATTTATCTAATGCTAGTCTGTCGAGTAAAGACAAGAATTAGGATATCAAGCAGTGGGGATTTGTCTACATGTGCCACATTGTTCAAGTGAAATATTTTTGATTTTAAAAATTCACTATCAGAATGGTTTTTGTCTTTTTAATGTTAATTCTTAGGGACTGAAATCTAGAATATGTAAGAGATGTTACATCAACACTCAGCGTTTCAGAGGTTTAATTATTGCAAAGTATTGCTCTTTTGTTTTAAAATGTTTTCATTGTCATCGATATTTAAGAAATGTTTGATTTTTTTAAAGGTTTTTAATTTGTGCTATTTTTACGCGTTTTGCAAACTTTTTGTTAAAAGCATGTGCATTGCTATTATAATAAGATCTGATAATGTTTTCAAGTTCTATGTTTTATTTTTCCCACTGATTTTATATAATTTTTCAATTTGTTTTTTCTATATATCTTTTGTACTTGCACTAAAATCATACATTATCATTATGTATGTTTACATAAATGGAGATACGTGAACATGTAATTGAGATTTGGAATCAAAGGAATTGTGAGCATCTGCAGCAAGATAGACTGAGAGGGGGATAGGGGTGGGGGGACTAAAAAAAATAATTAGAGCCAGCTGATCATTATAGTACTGGTTAACAGGATACAGGGAAATGTGCACTTTTTATGATTAAATTTATGTTTTTACACTACAATATATACAAGTATTGTTATTGAAAATTAAATTGTACTTTGATTGTGTTAATTTAAAATTAAAAATGCAATTATTGCTGTTTGTACAAATGTATTAACTTACACTGTACTTTGATGTAAGCACTCATATAAGATGTGGTATTCTAAACGGCCACCATTCCTTAAATTAAAATTACAAAATAGTACAATAAGAGAGACAAAGAAAACAGAAATCGTCATTTTACCCCCTTCTTTCGTCTGTTATTCAAATGGTTTAAATGGCTGAATAATGCCTTAGTCACATTTCTCGGTGGTAATTGGTGGTAATCCGTGGTGTGAGCGATGCCCCAACATCGGTCCACATATATGCTTAGTAGTCCTTAAAGTATCAGTCACATTATTTAGCGATAGGGTCTTCGATGAGAAACCGATGCATTTTTTTTTATAAAGATGGCGTGGTTGCCGGCCGGATACCTGTAGAAATCGGACGGTGACTGAGGCCATTTGGCGAATCGGTGGGGTCATCGGTAGAAAATAAGTTGAAGTTAAAATCAGCGACGTCCCCACCGATGCCCGACATCGCTCCTCATCAGCAACCCATCATTAACACATCTTTCAAGGACTGGCCGATGCATTGCCGAGCATCGACAGGTGTCCGTTGAATCTGAGGTCATCGGGGGGTTGAGTGGTGAGCAACAGACATTGGCAGATCATCGGTCGATGTTCGACCAAACATTAGCCCATAGTCGACCGACGTACGAACGATGTTCACAAATTGTTGAGCGATGTAATATTCATCGGCCGATTACCCTGGAACATCGTTTTATGATTAGCAATGCATCGTTGGGCCTTTGGAAGACCGGCCGGCAACTACGCCATTTTTATCAAAAAACTGCATTGGTTGCCCACCGTATATATAGCCCATCGCTGGATTATGTGACTGATACTATAAGGACTACTGGGCCGATGTAGACCGATGTTGGGGCATCGCTCACACCACTGATTACCACCGATTACCACCAGTGTACGGCCACCAGCCGGGAAATTTGACCAACTTGAGGCATAAAGTATGTCACATTATCCAGCGATGGGGTATACGATGGGCAACCAATGCGTTTTTTGATAAAAATGGCGTGGTTGTCGGCCGGACGTACAAAGCTCTAGTGATGCATTGTTAATCATAAATCGATGTTTTAGGTTAATCGACCGATGAATATTACGTCACTCATACATTGGTTAGCATTGTTCGTACGTCGGTCGACTTTGGGCAATGTTTGGTTGAACAGCGTCCAATGATCGGCCGATGTCTGTTGCCCACCACTCAACCTCCCCCCGCCCCCTCCCCCCGATGGCTTCAGATTCAACGGACAATTGACGATGCACGGCCATACATCCGCCAATCCTTGAAAGATGTGTTGCCGATGAGAAGCGATGTGAGGTATCGGTGGAAACATCGCTGGTTTTAACTACAAGTTATTTTTACCGATGATCCCCACAGATTCGCCAAATGACCTCAGTCTCCGTCCGATTACTATAGGTGTCCGGCCGGCAACCACGCCATTTTTTAATAAAAAAAACACGGATCGGTTTCTCATCGTATACCTCATCGCTGGATAATGTGACTGATACTTTAGGGTACAATAATTATGTTTATACTTACTTTGTCCAGAAACTCCCCTTCAAAGTTTATCTAGATAGGTTGTTTTTATTTTTTTTAATATCAGTTAAGCATATCAAAGTATCCCGTTCTTGTCTACAATTTGATGTGTTTTTCATTTTGTAAACTCTTTTGATTTTCAAAGTGAAATGAGTTTGAAATACAGCACTTATCATAACATCTTCGCTAGCCATGGGTTTCTGGTACGCTACTCTTCATAAATCCTTGGCATATGGTATTTAAAAAAAGTGAGTGATTGGGGTGGATCGAAATCGGTCGATCGATCAGCATTTTCTTTTTATATCTGCATTTGGGACATATTTGGACTCTTGACTCTCGGAAATGAAAAACACAATTAAACAATGTTCACATGCTATTTTATGAATAGATATGGTGTCATCAACTATCTTATTATAAGATATGTGCAAAATATGATTAAAGATCTGTATTGAAGATGTGGATTTGCACTCAACAAATGAAAAATCAATACCTCCTTGTTAATATTGTAAAAAAAAAACGTGACTTAAACCTGTTCAAATTCGATATCACATGACGAAGCCATCCCTTCTTTTCACAGCACCATTTGCTAAGGGTTTATGAGGAGAGTGGTGTATCGGAAACCCTTGACTAGTGAAAATGAAAAGAGTTGTATATGATCAGTAACCCTTGGATAGCGAAGATGAGGAGAGTAGCGTATCAGAAACCCTTGGGTAGCGAAGATGATAGTAAAGATGATGAGAGTAGCATATCAGACACCCTTGGGTAACGAAGATTAGGAAATTGGCGTATCGAAAACCCGTGTGTAGCCAAGATGAGAGCAAAGATGAGGAGAGTAGCCCAACAGAAACCCTTGGGTAGCGAAGATGAGAGTGAGGATGAAGAGAGTAGCATATAAAAAAACCTTGGTTAGTCAAGTTGAAAGCGAAGATGAGGAGAGTAGCATACCAGAAACCCTTGGCTAGCAAAGATGAGACTTCAAGATTATAGCATATCAAAACCTTTGGCTAGCGAAGAAGAGGAGATTAGCGTATATCAGAAACCCTTGGCTAGCAAAGATGAGGAAATTAGCGTATCAGAAACTTGGCTAACAAAGATGAGGAGATTAGCGTTTCAAAAAAACCCTTGAATAGTGAATATGAGGAGAGTAGCATATCAAAAACCCTTGGCTAGCAAAGATGTCATTGAAATACGGGAAGCAAAGCAAACAGGGACCTCTAAAAATATCAGAGGCGGGATCAATTGTCATGGAGGATTTAGCATCCCCTGTCGACCGTCCACACACACAATGTGCTCTTTCTCACTACTGGTATTTCAATGACAGAAAAAACCCATTTATAAACCTCTATATTGTTCGTATTTGCGATGTAAGAAGTTTTTACAGGCTTTGAGAGAAGTAAAATTACATTATTGTCGTCGTGTACAATATATATTTCTTATAATACTATACATTTCATTGTACTGAAATCTTTCTTCTAAAAAAGATTAAATACTTTATTGTAGTTTAATTGATCACATCTTTAGGTTCATGATCAGGTTTAAGTTACATACAAAGAAGATGGGCGGATAAGGCGGATGAAGTGCCTATAGTGCGAAAGACATGAAGTGTCTCAATTATATCCAAATTTTAATAGATATTTCATCTGACATTAAAATATACTTCATTTAAAATGTCTACAATTAACAAAAATCTCACAAAGACTGAAATTGTTTGCCTACTAAAAACATACACAAACTTAAAAGGACAAAAAAGATAATATTCTCATACTTTTACAAAATCTTTTAATATGAGTGGGTCTTTTCTCCATTTTTTACAGAAAATCCTAAAAGTTTGCAATAAAATATACTTTTTTGTTTTACAAAAATATGGAGCAAGGGCCCACCATATCTTAAAAGTATA
Organism: Saccostrea glomerata; assembly: GCA_003671525.1. Classification (NCBI taxonomy): domain Eukaryota; kingdom Metazoa; phylum Mollusca; class Bivalvia; order Ostreida; family Ostreidae; genus Saccostrea; species Saccostrea glomerata. Next base: position 422,069 of record PRKT01000233.1, read on the forward strand.
ATTTTGTAACATAACATTTAATTTAATTTTGCATCCTGCCGAGAAATACTTTAAGTCCATTGAGTCATGGGTCATATCACAAACAAGGTTTAAATGCCCAAATCCCCCATGAGCTGTGTAGCGTAGTGGTTAGTGCGTTAGTTTTTTTCTCGGAAAAGTTTTGTTTCTCTTAATTTCATAAATTTCAATACAGCGAACTAAATTTAAATAATTAATTCACAAAATGATTATGATTTCTTAATATGTGAAGCTATAGGCATTCTGCACGCCTTGTTTCCGAATCTTCTTGTCATAACAGCACATTTTAACAGCAAAATAAAATACTCAAAAATGCAGTTCATATTGCTTCAACAAAATTTCTTATTACATATATCAATTAGATTAAACATTGTCTATCTTCGCTTTAATTTTAACCCCGTATTTTTATCGATGATATTGCTATTATATATAAATCATATGTGTAAGCCATTATCAAAGGACTTGTATAATGTACAATGACTATTTCTCCTTTATACTTTTTATCTTTTTTCGCCGTTTGTGTTAGTTATTGACAAAGCCTGATTTCCGGATCAGTAAAGTTAATGATCTCAGCTCCCCGTTATCACATTTTAATAAATTACAAAAAAGATGGTAGATAGCCATAATATAGGAACTATTTGGCGTTAAATCATTGCTCCGTTAATAGACTTCTTTTAAGCTGTAATGCGGTTTCAAATTGTTTCCATGATTTAATGACGTCAGAGACTAAGAAAAAATGGTTTCCAACAACAATTGAAGAACGGGCACAAATTGGCGCGTGTAATTCAGCGTAATAGTTTTCAGATTAAGTGTTCTTTGAATTATGTTGCTCTGACAATTACTGCGACTGACAAAGACGGCCCTGGAGAGCTTTTAGTTCCGTTGCAGGTTATAACACCATAATAGATCGTGTATGTACAATTTTGCGAAACCTGTAAATATCATTCCCGAGGGAGATAGATATTATTGGTATCGCGATCCCAACTCATTGAAATGTCGACTAGTGATGTTCTTTATTTCACTATTCCACTCAATAGAGATTTCTATAGGGGACACTTTGTGTCTTCTTCCTCTTCAAAATCAATTAATTTAAAGAATAAATCGGATTTGGATTCCAATATAACTGAGAGAATAAGTCTAACGGATGTAATAAAACTTGTTTTTTGAATCTTCCAATGAAACAATTGGATAATTGTAAACATAGGTAGTATAATTTTATTCTTAGTATGATTATTAACTTGTTCAGCTAAGCCCCATTAGACAAAAACGAAATTGAAATGGAGCATGATTTCTTTGAAATTAGCAAACCTTCTTTGAAAAAGCAGCTGGTTGTAATACGATAAAGCAGGAATGACCATCAACAGTATTGTTCGTAATAAAAACTGCCTGTCCATTCTAGGATAAAATATTGCATATCCGATAAGATTACAGAATGCGCTTCCCTCTTTTTTTAAATATTTGATTAAAAAATGGTCATTGACTTCATGAATAGGGCATTATTTCTCATACTGCAATGTTTTCGACGTCAACATTACCATTTTAGTAAAGACATAGTCTCTTATTTTTATGCGTTGAGTTGCGATGTTTGAGTTTCAAGCTAAATTTCAGAAATAAAAATGCATTATTTTTATTTCATCTTTGAAAGCTGGATACATTAAGACATTGATATATCTCTGAAACATGTTTATAAGGATGGAAAATTGTTTTGATTTTTCCATTTTACACTAAATATAGAAGATAATTTTTTTATGCGTACCGTTTTTGTCTTTATAGGTAAAACATGAAAATACTTGAAAAATAGTTGACAAGCGCGTTCACATGATAGCATTTCATTACATTAAAAAAATAAATCTGCATTGCGACTTCTTTTATGCCTCGGAAAATTTTTACATTTTATGTTGCTGAATTTTTGGAATGAACAAACAGGCAATACAAACGGACGCGCACTTCACTCCAATAGCGCCTCTCTTGAACACAACGTTTGGCAAACTTACGCCATTAATTAAAATGACACTTTGTCTTATATTAATAGAATTTTTCGATTTCTCTTCGCTAAAAAGTGTTTAGCAATGTTTGAGCTATCATAGATATTGTTCGTCATATCTTTTGAAAATGATTTTTCTATAGAGGAACAAAACAAAGAGAAGACTGTATCCATTTAAAAATCAATCATGCTCGCTGAGACGCTTAGAAGGACCCCTGATGAGAGAGGGCCAGAATTAGATGTTGAATCTATTAAGAAAACATTGAGAGGATGACAAAAAGCCACATAACCATTTTCTTGCGCTCAATGCTTTGCAGAATATGACTATTCAATAACCCAAGTGTACATTTCCTGGAGGCCGGCATTTACACTAAAACGTTCAAAAGACTGTGATCGAATGCGTTTGAAAACATCTGTGGTATTCCTCTCGGATTGTTTACAGTCGGGATATTTTGTTGAAGTTTTACCCATATTATGCATTAAATACCAAACAACTAAATAAAAGTTTTTTTGGTGAAAAATCAATAACACGTTGCAGATTTAATGCACCTTATATTTACTTTTGTTGGAGTTAATTAAAACATCAGTTTACTTTCACACCATTCAAACTGGCTAAGTCATACAAGTTTGAGTAAGTTTCTAAAGTCCTCAAACAAAACTGCATCTATAGGAGCTTTCACTGATAAATTACTCAATTGCACTCAATGCATTCAATCCATATGTAAATTCCTGGCAGACATCATTAACTATGTAGTAATTTCATCTTTAAAATTTTATTTTATTCAATAACCCAAATGAGCTCTGAGGCAATACAAGTATAGATATACAAATTAAAGAAAATTTTACAATAGAAGCCTGAAAAATTTATTTTGTTCACAAAATGCTTGAGATATATTTATTTGTTTAAAAGTTATGTCCATTTCCTTTTGCTTTTATTTAATACCATAATACACTGGACCATTTCATTGCTCATCTTTGTGCCTACGATAAGCCTTTCGGAATTGAATGTTGCAGAAAACTTTTTTGAATTAATTTTCATTATCTATGGGATGAAAATTATTTTCCCGGCATCGCATAACTGATAACTGTTCGATAGATTAACCCACAAAGATTCGCCGTCATATCAAATTTCGACAGTTATTATACAAATGACGGCCCGGGTTTATTAAACGCAGAGCGGATCTTGGAGTCTGGGTCAACAGAGCGTATTGTTTTCTCGTCTCCTGGGTACAGTTTAACATCCTGATTTTAATCCACTCACCCCGCTGTTTGCAGTTCTGTGACTTCCCATTATGTGTTCATTTGAATTAATTTTCAATGCATAATAATTGACTTGAATTCGAGTCCCTTAGAAGCAGGCAAGAAAAAAGTACAGTGAAAATCATTTTTCATAGACACTGAAAAAATGGAACATAAGATGCTTTGATATAAAACTTTAAAAAATGTACATGTACTTATGTTGACTCTGTATTAGAAAGGGGGAGATGTCAATTAGAAGTAAATGCCAATTGAAGCAGTCAAATGGAAGTTAAAATATTCAATTTTTGCTAAGAAGGGAAATATGATTTTTTAAACTTATATTCAGTATTTAAGGTGCCACAAAATATATGTTTTGTAACTATAGAATTATCAAGACTCAAGTCTCCTTAAGATTAAAATACTTTAAGTAATATGGAAATTGTCTTCAAAACAACAGATTTTTTCAAAACTTTATCACATTTCATCTTTGATCTCATTGACTTTTAAAATTGATAACTGGGCATTGCGAACTTTGACATGCAGCGTGTCTAATATTCCAAGACAGTCCGTTTCCTATCTTTTATTTCCCTGCAGACTAGAGTGCAAATTATACGGAAAAATCTAAATACTACTTTATAAGATTAGGAGTAACAACGAAAAAGAGAGCATAATTATTGCAACCAGTTCTTGGCAACCTGTTGTGATGTATGCTAATTCTCGCGCTATCACCGCGAGATTCTCGGGAAGATCTCCGTGAGGCAAGGAAACGTAATAAGATTCCTTCCTGTCTTTGGTGCGAATACTTCCCGCCAAAATTATAATTCTCACGAAAGCCATCTTTTTCTTTGCTATGCATTTTTAATTTGACATCTTCAAATTAACAACATGAATATGGAACTTCTGTGTTTGTTCGGTTTAAACACACTTTTCAATGACACGTGATTTGGCCTCCGCGGTGTCTTCGCTCCGGTTTTTTTACTTGAATTATGATTTACCCATTGACAGAATAATACACCTGTTAACTTTTAAAAATTGATGTGTGATAGAATGATAATGTTCAATGTGCCATATCAAGTGTTTAAATCAATCTCTCATTTTGATTTCATGAACTATTAATGCTAATATTACAGGTTAATGGAATCCCATTTCTACAAGGTGAAAAAAAGAAAAAGAAAACGTAAAACTTCTAATCATTGTTGATTTTTGTTTTAGAGAAAAAAAAATCAGAGGAACAAAAGAACACTCTCGATGAAGAACTAAACACGAAAAAAAAAATGTTTAAAATAGAAAAAAAATCCCACTTATAAGTTATTTTTATTACTCCAAAGGAGTATGACATATCCTTAACTCTTTGAAGAAAAAAAAAACAACAAACAATAAACAAATCTAAATCTTAAAAAAAATGCTAACTTAAAATTACACGAGTGTCATTTTTTACCGTTTAATTCATTAAAATAAATTACACGATAAAAAAATGATACTAATATTCATAAAAAATATTGAGTTTATTTCGTTTAAAACACGAGATTTATTTCTAAGCCAAAAATAAAAAACCAACAAAAAACCCAAACAAACAACAAACAAACAAAATAAATAAATAAATAAAAAACCATGAAATCTGGGGGGAAATCATAGAAAACACCATTTTAAAGAATAGAAAATACACATGTAAATATGAAAGAAAGCAATGAGACATTTAATCTTTTTGGTTTTAATGTATTCCGTTGATAATTTTTCACAAGGTACCACATGTACCTGCTATATTTAGGGGGGAGGGGAAACAAACTTAAGTTTTGAAATATAGATTTAAAATTAAATAAATATATATATATATAAAAAGCAATATTGTAGAAGAAATCTTGAATAGTTTTGTTGTCCTATTCTTTAACTTATATTATATGGAAATAAAAAAAAAATAGATAAATAAAAAAAACAAACAAGAAGGAAGAAAACAATTTTTAAAATTTTGTTTTACTAAAAAAAGGAAACTCATACAATTGCAATATGAAAATGACCAGGAATAATGGAGCAAAAGAAAATATGATTTATAATAAGATATATGTAATTAAAGAACAAAAAACACAGTTGCTTGTTTTGCCTTCATTCAAAACAAAAGAAAGTGTTTTTTTTTTGGAATACGATTGTTTAAAAAAAGTGTGTGATCTTATAAAATAAATATACCAATATCCAGTATTAAAGAGGATTCAAACAAAACAAACAAATAAAAAAATCAGTTTGTCTTCCAAGGTTCATGTACACCTAATAAAGTATTTTTATATCATAGCACTTGCTACTTATTCGTTCTCGCGATTTCGCTTTAAAAATATGGAATTTTCTTTTTTCTGTTGAAATCTCTGGATAAATTTGTTTCATGATTTGCCTTTAATAGTTCCCGCATTTATATTGTATTTCGTCGAACCTCCATGAATAAAAGCTATACCTGTCTGCCATGTCTATCCCAAGGGACTACCCGGATGTTAAACTTCTATTTGCCTTAATTCAATTGTTGATGAGACTGACGGCTAAAAGGCTTTTATATTCCTCGGTCCCTATCCCCGCCACGAGTTCGATCAAACATTGGAATTAATCCAAAGAGTTTACCGATGAAACCCCCGAGACTACCTGAAGATGGAAAATTGTTCATTTCCTAATTATTTCCCCCCGTTTGCCAATCTACTCGGAATTGTGATACCTTAGATTTCATTCATTGCCTGATCATCAATATTATCATCAAGAGATTCTCCTTTTTTGTTTTATTCACTTATCATCATTTTCGTTTCGTTTCAGTGAAATCCTGCTTTTTATCTGATACTAATTAAATTGGAAAAAAAGACATCTATGTTCGCTATCGAGAGGTATAACGGGTAGTATATTACTAATTTTAATCAAGTCCTCGCCCGGAATGGTGCCCTGCTTGTTTACTGATCATGGCGATTAATTGGCATCTATTGCTATTAAACGGCAGGTGATCGCGAGGAATCAAGGAATAGGGAGATTGGTGAAAATCTCAAAGACTGCTTGATTGTGTCTCTATAGCAATACAGGTATTAACAATATTAGATAATCATTTCACGTTAAATTAAAATAAGATGCCTTCTTCCTTTTTATTTTATATCAGATTAGTTTTAATTATTTTTATACCCCCTATCGGCAGTCTTTTATTTAGTATCAGATGGGTTTTAATCATTTTTATACTCCAGAAACGGTTTTAATTACCATACCTATACTGGATTCCAAAACTAAAAAAAAGGATCCTTATAAACAAAGAAACAAAGTTAAATCTTGTTCATGTATGTTTAACTATACTTGCTTGAAAGCAGTTTCACAGCTTTTTCTTTCAACTTACAATTGATTAAACACCCCTCGGACCTTACTTTAGGAAACTGCTTTAAGCAGCTTTCTATACTTGACGATATTTTGGTTCTTCTAATGAAAAAATATATGTTAAAAATTGGAGTAAATCAAAAGTTATTTAAAATAAAAAAAAATTATTTCATTTTCCCTCCTATTCACACCTTAATATTCCAAAATGTTTAAAACGCATGGAATATTTTCATTTTTTTCAATTACTGTGCTTTTTCCGAAGTATTTGATAGTTTGAAAACTTTTCTTTATATAGATGCTTAATATGAAGAACCAAAATTTCTTTCCATAGTATTTTCACTAAACTCTGCTATAAAGTATTTTTCAATTATTTTGAGGTGAAATCAGGAAGTACATGTACATGTATGTATCAAGAGAAATATTAATATCAGATATATTGAAAATGATTGTATGAATAAATATAAAAAAGCAAATGAGGTACATGTAACTGTATATGAACAACTTTTTTAATGTCTAGCAAATCTCGACCTCATTTTAGACTGGAACGTTAACTCAAAAAGAGTAAGTTAAAGATATGTTTAAATTTTAGCATTTTTTACATTGATTTATTGAAATTGAAATTTAATTCATTTATATTGTTTCATAAAAGTATAAACTCACAAAATTATTAAGTAATTGGCAAAATTTAAGAACTACATAATATGTTTTGGAGGTCCGTGTTATTTACATTGTTTCATGGACTTTTGAGATTGAATACTGTTTGTTATCCCTAGTATATATTTCTTAATAGTCACAGTTGCAAAAATCTTCTGTAAAACAAGGTCTTCAACGGATTTGAAGTACAGTCACTTCAATTCATCGGATGAAATAACCTTTGTTAATTAAACTTCATGAAAATTCACTTTCAGAAATAAATCTGTCTCTACTTGACCATATACTGCACACTCATCAAACCGTGGAGGATTCGTCCGTGCATCAATCCACAATTGCCAAGGTAGTTCAATACAAAAGATCGTATTTAACACGGTTCAGTAGAAATAAAATCAAGAGTAACATAAATGGGAAAAAAGTCGCAATTTGGCACACCTGCAATAGAAGCGATTGAAATCACAGGTGGGGAAAGCGTTAGCGCACTTCTAATGGACAATTGTGTTTGTTTTCTTTGACTCATCCTTTGGTTTTGCTGTTCGATTCGTTTCGCTTTACGAGCTATAGAGCCGAAATTAGAAATTATCATCGACATAGAACTTGCAACTGACGTGTGATAAGCTGGAAAAAATAAATCAGACATTGAGAGAAAAATGAGATTGGGCGATTGTTCTCGGTTTAAAGAGTCAGCTTCGTCAAGTAGACATCAAAACGCGGGGTTCCCGTATCGCGTTGTCGCTGCACCGACTTTTCACCGGCGAGTTATTTGTTCCGCTAGAGTTTCACGCGATTGTTAAACGCTATCTCTATACCTGTGCAAAAATTGTAACCAATATCAAGAAATAAAGGGGAAATATTAGTGAAAACGAGTCAAAAGATAACGCCATGCTCGACACAAATGAACGTTTAGGTCGCTCGATTTCATCATTTCTGCCGGGTATTACAGACCAGATATCATTAATGTCGCCAATAATTAAAAATGGTCTTCGCCTTTTTACCTCGGAAGATCCATAAAATTATTACATCTGAATGGACGACAAATGAAGAGAACCTTTCGAGCTTCTGGTTTTTTCACCTCAGGGATTTTGAAAAGAGAACTTTTTGTAACTTTCAGCCATAAATGTGGAAAATTTGACTCCTTTCTTTGAATCTGAAAATTTTATTTGATTAAATGAATCCTGAAATTATATGAAACCAAATTAGACATCAAATTATTATGGGTTTTGGAAGCCAAATAAATCAATCAAGATTCATTCTTTTCACAAGAGAAAACAATAAGTATTTTTTCATGTTTTTATGATTTTTGGTGTTTATTATTTCAGTTTAGAGCAGACTTTTTTCTGTCCAACAAAAAATGGCCAGATGCAGGAATAGCGAAAAGCATTCAGAGGCCAACGTTCAAATGCCGGGCAATGATGAGTTTCTTTAACAAGGAGGTTTTTAGATGGTGAATTCAACAATGCTGCAAAGGCGTTTAAACAAGAGATTACTCCTTCTTGGACATCAGTGGTCAGTGATGACCCATCAGGGCTTCTCCTTGTTAACATTCTGAACATTGCGTCGATCAGAATTGTTCATTTCTGTCCTGCTGAGATTTAACACCAACTGACCATGTAAATTGTCATCGCGTGCTGGGATAAGATAATTTGACCGCTTAAATTTGACAGTTTTACCTGATGATAATGAGATAGTCCACCGAACTCTCTTTTCACTTTTGATATTGTTTGAAAAGGGACAAACAAATTAAAAAAAAAAGCAGAGTGCTATTTAGTTTGGATTTCTACCAAACTGTTTTTAGATACATTTCACCAATGTGTTTTACTTCATTTTTATATTCACGTGAAAATATGCAAGTAAAAATTCACGATTGAGATTTTTGAAAAAAAAAATCTTATTCAAATGTGCACGCACATACTTATGTATTATATGAAAAGTTTTTTTGGATGGTCTTGTATAAAATGAAATAAAATGAGTAAAAGGTATTACAAGCTTTGTTTGTTTGTTTGTTTGTTTATTTTTATTGGTAATTTGGACAACTAAAAATAATTTACATGTTATGTAGGAAATAAAACAGAATATATTTGCCATCATATAAATACGTGTATCTCATTAATGACCTATACTAGTATCTGTATTTTTCATCTAAAATGAAAGAACTGTAAGTTTTTAGGGAGAGCGTTTAACTAATTAAAAGTCTATCCTTAAAAAAAGGGGGAGGGGGAAATTAATTTAAATAATTGAAGAACTGCGAACTGTGAAACAACGACGGAAGAGTAATGCAAAGGCGCATGCATTCATATACACTTTTTCGTCGTTTCAAATCAGGACAGAATGATTTAAGAAAGTTCATCTGATTTTATCAAACTTCTCATAAAACGCTTGAACGCTGTTACACAATGTCTCGAAAACATAACGACATCAGCTTAATAATATCAAATTTTATTAACAAGCGTTTGGTATAAACATTATGAGACCCGGCGCACGCCGGGGGAATCACATTACAAAATATCAACCTGAAAGAAATTTCCTTCAGCTTAAATCACGAAAAATCAAAAGCGATGTCACTACATGAAACAATAACAATACAATATCTCTCCTACAAAATCTAGAAAGTCTATCACAGAGCTACATATTGTTAGTGTAGTATTATGGTAACCATCTGGTATTTAGGTCTAGAAGTCTTGCAATGTCGTGCCAAAAATTGATCAAATATTTAGAGTAACACGAAATGCCACGTGCATGTTCCCATTTATACGACAGTTCGTAGATGTTCACACATGGCATCTGATGCATAATTATAGACACAAAAATTTCTTAACAATCTCTTAGTATTGTTGAATAATTAATTTTTATTTCTTAAAACTTTCTTTTTAAATGGTGGGAAAATGCACCTTGCAATTAATGTTCAGCTCATTTCAATTTTCGTTACTTTAAGTTAAAAAAATTAAACATTTTACAAAATAATAAATTATTCAAAATTTAGAGGTTCATGAATTCCAAACAAGGATTACATTTACAAAAACGATAATAATTATAGATAAAAAAAAATTCTTAATTCACTTTTGATCCCCTCCCCCCAAAAAAATCATTATAAAAAAAGTTAAAAGTTAAGATAGCAGTCAGGCAAATAAATGATACCCCTACATGTATGATGAGAATTTGTGTAGGAAATCTGCGTTTGCAGACCCCATTAAATAATTAGAAAAAATATTCCTTTGACAACTCACAGGTGCAGAATGTCCGAAAAAAGCAGAACGGTTGCTGACCATTGAAGTCTGTCCGTTGTTTGCTAGAGGATAAATAGCCCCATTCCTCAACATCTGAGCACTAGAGGAGACGTTCACGGAGGCAGGAGACGAGGAAGGGCCCGGGATTTGGCTCCCATCATGGAGCTTTCTCATGTGCTTCTTTAAGTCGAAATTCCGACAGAACCCTTTCCCGCACATGTGGCACGTGAAAGGCTTTTTATCATTATGGGTATGCATATGGAAGGTGAGGTTGTAGATCTGATGGAAAGCCTTGTTGCAAATGCTGCATTTGTACTGCTTTTCCGTACTGTGGGTAAGTTTATGGTTCTTGTAATTTCCTTTCTGATGAAAACCTTTGCCACAGAACTCGCATTGGAATGGTTTGTAACCCATATGAATTCGCATATGAGTGTTTAGTGTTGAGCTTCTGTTGAATGCCTTACCACATGTGCTGCATTTGTGAGGCTTTTCCGAAGTATGAATAATTTTATGACGACATAAAGTACTTGCCTGGCGGAAGCCTTTCCCGCAGATTTTGCAGACGAACGGCCGGGCGCCGGTGTGGACGGGCATGTGTCGGGTTAGGTTGTAATGAGCATTGAACACTTTTCCACATTCAGGACAAGTGAAAGTCTTGTTATTTTTTATCGCTGGTTTCTTCTGCTTATTGTTCGAAATACTATCACTTTTCTCACTATCCTTTTCTTGGGTAGATTGGTCAGTAAATGGTTTGATGTCGTCAATTACAACTGTATCGTTCTTCGCCTCTGTCCTTCTTTTGAAAAGGTCGCGTTGCTTTGCATCAGACGTAGGAACATCGAAGCTTTTACTTTTCAAGGGGTTGTGGTATTTGGAAACACCGGTAGATCTTAGCCATTCAAAAGCGTGGTCTCGGGAAGGCAGAGGGGTCATTTGCTGCTGTAGCAATGAATAATTGCGAAACAGATATGCTTGGTATTCCTCCACCGACATCCTCCCGTACAAAAACGCGGGATGTACTACTGGGCCATACCCTAACATGGCCGCACTCTGTTCTTGGATGGTCCTCAGATAGTCGGTTTTTCTCTTTCTGTAGGCACTACCAGTTTCTAACCATTCCTCTTCCCCTCTGTGCAGCACTGTTTGAGATATTCTCCGTTGCTGATCTGCAGAATTATTTTGTTTCGGCGTCCATGCCTTTTCCTTTGTATCATTCCCGGTGGAATGATGGTCATCATGTGCTGACGTTATTTCGGCATCTTTGGAGACATTTTCTGTAGATGTTGTTTCTATCAAATTTTCTATAGAAAAGGACAATTTTGGTTTCCTGCAGGAATTTTCTTTTTCCGATCCCGGAGATATAGCTCCAGTATTGTCCATTTTAATCTGCAGACAAAAAAATATGAAAATAATTTTGTACAGAGAAATAAAAAAAATTATAAGAATTAAAATGAAAAAAAAATCAAAATGTAAAAAGACCTAATCAAAAGTAAATTCAAGCAAGGAATGCGTTTCATTTTTTGAAATTTGCATTTTAAAAATAAAGTTAAGGTTTCTTAAAGCAAAAATAAAACATTTGAAATTTAAGATTATATCAGAAACATAAATTGCTTTAAGAATTTAAGATACAATTCAAAGTATTAAAAAGAAATCTTACCTTTTTATCAAGATGTATTAAAGCCCAGGCGCAACAAATCTGTGTTTTTCAGGCAAATGACAGAGAAAAAGTGAAGTAATTCGGTATTTACTTGTCAACTTTAAATGTGCCCCAATAAGGTTCTTGTATGCAAGTCAATAAATTCATTATTTCAAATACAACTTTTGCATGTCTTTAGGTAAAATTATCATTTACCAACGATATTCATTGATTTTGATAGGTTAGCTCTTCTAATGGGCGACGGATGTTTTCCTTTAATTGACCAATCAGCAGCCACTTCTCATCTTGACTGCTAACCGCAGTCATTTTAATGGAGTTCATTAGCTATTGACGGTCCACCCTCCATTGAAGATCCAAGACAGCAATGAGGCAAAGAAGGCGGGACTTGACAAGACTTGGAGAGGAACGATGATTATCACGTCAGAATAAATACAAAGCTTAAGATAATTCATTCAAGGGTGGTTCTGTCTCGTTAGCGAAGACTGAAAAACACGCAAAAGTCTCCAGAGAATTTGAGGGTAAGGTTGTCTGATAAAAAATGAATTAATGTGGTATAGCTATACCTCTGGTTAAATAAAGATTTTAATGAAAGACCACAACGGTTCCTGATCATCTTGAATTCAGAGTAAAATACCTCTATTAATAAGACATAAAACTGAGGAGATAAAAGATGAATTTGGCAGGTGCGTATTGAATATTTTGCTTTATTTTCTTAAAAAAATGACAACAACATGAAAATAAGTGTCCACAACACAGAGCGCACTTAGATTATTTTATCCTTTTTTTTTAAGTTTGCAAAACATGAAAATATCCTAAACCTAATATTATTGACAAAGAATTTCTAAAAGGTGATTTTTCCCTCTGAAACATTTATAAAACTATCATATTCTTCCAAATGAAATTATTTTTGGAAAAATGTAATACATACCATTTTCATTTGATTAATTATCATAGTTTTACAAACCTGAAACAGAATTCTTTGACATTAATATACATTTTAAAGAAAAAATATATAGTTTATTCAAGTGCTATGTCACTATCCTAGTATTCTTGTGTCAGGTTGCCACACTGCACACATATATAATTGCAGGTATCTAAAACAAGCAACAGATGAAATACTCTAGAGGCACATTAACAATGATATCTAAGCAAACTGACAAATGAGACAATAATATCAATAATTTAAATTTGCAACCTTATTTCTTTATTCAATCAGATTATGTATAATCATTATGCAGTCAGATATGCATGTCTCTTCAAAACATAGAGTAATTTTTACACTTAAATTGTATTCCATAAAATAATTTTTGAAGTCACACATGCAAACTAATTGGTGAAAGAATTGCTTGCCTACTCGGTGCTCTGGGTTTAAAAAAAAGGACCATTTGTGTTAAAATTTTCGGATTACTAACTTTTCAGAAAATAGATAATGATTAAAATTAAATTGATATAGTATATCTGAAATTTGCTATTTCCAGCATGAATGTAAATTTCTCCTCAATTTTTTCTTAAAAAATAAAAGTGTCGATCAATATTAAAAATTGATCATCCGAGAGAAAGAGAGTGAAAAAATTCAATTTTCTAGAAATGTTCCCACTTTCTGGTCATGGTGACACTATATCTGTCCATATGCTGCAAAAATGTGCGAATTAAGTTACCAGAATCAACTTTCTATTCAAGAGGAGTGTAACTTAATAAACACTTGCCTACAAAAGACCGTATTGTTCATGCCACATTTGACCGAATCTCGAACATTGTCATTCGTATGCCCTCGGGAGGGTAGGAATCATCACAGCTAGTACCCTAATCGCCTTGTAGGGGATCAAGTCATTTATTAGCGATTTAAACGATTAAACACGCTGTAAAAAGGCTAATAATGCAACGATGATCATTTTCTCAGCCCTGTAAGAGCTAAAAGGGACAGTCCAAACGAAAGATGGTCTTTAAATTTGTACAGAAATGCCGTGTATTCACGACGGGTCAGTTTTGCAAAAAGAAACAAGATTTTATCTTAAGTGTTCTGAAATTAAAAAATGAAACGCATTCCTTGCTTGAATTTACTTTTGATTAGGTCTTTTTACATTTTGATTTTTTTTTCATTTTAATTCTTATAATTTTTTTTATTTCTCTGTACAAAATTATTTTCATATTTTTTTGTCTGCAGATTAAAATGGACAATACTGGAGCTATATCTCCGGGATCGGAAAAAGAAAATTCCTGCAGGAAACCAAAATTGTCCTTTTCTATAGAAAATTTGATAGAAACAACATCTACAGAAAATGTCTCCAAAGATGCCGAAATAACGTCAGCACATGATGACCATCATTCCACCGGGAATGATACAAAGGAAAAGGCATGGACGCCGAAACAAAATAATTCTGCAGATCAGCAACGGAGAATATCTCAAACAGTGCTGCACAGAGGGGAAGAGGAATGGTTAGAAACTGGTAGTGCCTACAGAAAGAGAAAAACCGACTATCTGAGGACCATCCAAGAACAGAGTGCGGCCATGTTAGGGTATGGCCCAGTAGTACATCCCGCGTTTTTGTACGGGAGGGTGTCGGTGGAGGAATACCAAGCATATCTGTTTCGCAATTATTCATTGCTACAGCAGCAAATGACCCCTCTGCCTTCCCGAGACCACGCTTTTGAATGGCTAAGATCTACCGGTGTTTCCAAATACCACAACCCCTTGAAAAGTAAAAGCTTCGATGTTCCTACGTCTGATGCAAAGCAACGCGACCTTTTCAAAAGAAGGACAGAGGCGAAGAACGATACAGTTGTAATTGACGACATCAAACCATTTACTGACCAATCTACCCAAGAAAAGGATAGTGAGAAAAGTGATAGTATTTCGAACAATAAGCAGAAGAAACCAGCGATAAAAAATAACAAGACTTTCACTTGTCCTGAATGTGGAAAAGTGTTCAATGCTCATTACAACCTAACCCGACACATGCCCGTCCACACCGGCGCCCGGCCGTTCGTCTGCAAAATCTGCGGGAAAGGCTTCCGCCAGGCAAGTACTTTATGTCGTCATAAAATTATTCATACTTCGGAAAAGCCTCACAAATGCAGCACATGTGGTAAGGCATTCAACAGAAGCTCAACACTAAACACTCATATGCGAATTCATATGGGTTACAAACCATTCCAATGCGAGTTCTGTGGCAAAGGTTTTCATCAGAAAGGAAATTACAAGAACCATAAACTTACCCACAGTACGGAAAAGCAGTACAAATGCAGCATTTGCAACAAGGCTTTCCATCAGATCTACAACCTCACCTTCCATATGCATACCCATAATGATAAAAAGCCTTTCACGTGCCACATGTGCGGGAAAGGGTTCTGTCGGAATTTCGACTTAAAGAAGCACATGAGAAAGCTCCATGATGGGAGCCAAATCCCGGGCCCTTCCTCGTCTCCTGCCTCCGTGAACGTCTCCTCTAGTGCTCAGATGTTGAGGAATGGGGCTATTTATCCTCTAGCAAACAACGGACAGACTTCAATGGTCAGCAACCGTTCTGCTTTTTTCGGACATTCTGCACCTGTGAGTTGTCAAAGGAATATTTTTTCTAATTATTTAATGGGGTCTGCAAACGCAGATTTCCTACACAAATTCTCATCATACATGTAGGGGTATCATTTATTTGCCTGACTGCTATCTTAACTTTTAACTTTTTTTATAATGATTTTTTTGGGGGGAGGGGATCAAAAGTGAATTAAGAATTTTTTTTATGTTTTTTTTTTCTTCAAAGAGTTAAGGATATGTCATACTCCTTTGGAGTAATAAAAATAACTTATAAGTGGGATTTTTTTTCTATTTTAAACATTTTTTTTTTCGTGTTTAGTTCTTCATCGAGAGTGTTCTTTTGTTCCTCTGATTTTTTTTTCTCTAAAACAAAAATCAACAATGATTAGAAGTTTTACGTTTTCTTTTTCTTTTTTTCACCTTGTAGAAATGGGATTCCATTAACCTGTAATATTAGCATTAATAGTTCATGAAATCAAAATGAGAGATTGATTTAAACACTTGATATGGCACATTGAACATTATCATTCTATCACACATCAATTTTTAAAAGTTAACAGGTGTATTATTCTGTCAATGGGTAAATCATAATTCAAGTAAAAAAACCGGAGCGAAGACACCGCGGAGGCCAAATCACGTGTCATTGAAAAGTGTGTTTAAACCGAACAAACACAGAAGTTCCATATTCATGTTGTTAATTTGAAGATGTCAAATTAAAAATGCATAGCAAAGAAAAAGATGGCTTTCGTGAGAATTATAATTTTGGCGGGAAGTATTCGCACCAAAGACAGGAAGGAATCTTATTACGTTTCCTTGCCTCACGGAGATCTTCCCGAGAATCTCGCGGTGATAGCGCGAGAATTAGCATACATCACAACAGGTTGCCAAGAACTGGTTGCAATAATTATGCTCTCTTTTTCGTTGTTACTCCTAATCTTATAAAGTAGTATTTAGATTTTTCCGTATAATTTGCACTCTAGTCTGCAGGGAAATAAAAGATAGGAAACGGACTGTCTTGGAATATTAGACACGCTGCATGTCAAAGTTCGCAATGCCCAGTTATCAATTTTAAAAGTCAATGAGATCAAAGATGAAATGTGATAAAGTTTTGAAAAAATCTGTTGTTTTGAAGACAATTTCCATATTACTTAAAGTATTTTAATCTTAAGGAGACTTGAGTCTTGATAATTCTATAGTTACAAAACATATATTTTGTGGCACCTTAAATACTGAATATAAGTTTAAAAAATCATATTTCCCTTCTTAGCAAAAATTGAATATTTTAACTTCCATTTGACTGCTTCAATTGGCATTTACTTCTAATTGACATCTCCCCCTTTCTAATACAGAGTCAACATAAGTACATGTACATTTTTTAAAGTTTTATATCAAAGCATCTTATGTTCCATTTTTTCAGTGTCTATGAAAAATGATTTTCACTGTACTTTTTTCTTGCCTGCTTCTAAGGGACTCGAATTCAAGTCAATTATTATGCATTGAAAATTAATTCAAATGAACACATAATGGGAAGTCACAGAACTGCAAACAGCGGGGTGAGTGGATTAAAATCAGGATGTTAAACTGTACCCAGGAGACGAGAAAACAATACGCTCTGTTGACCCAGACTCCAAGATCCGCTCTGCGTTTAATAAACCCGGGCCGTCATTTGTATAATAACTGTCGAAATTTGATATGACGGCGAATCTTTGTGGGTTAATCTATCGAACAGTTATCAGTTATGCGATGCCGGGAAAATAATTTTCATCCCATAGATAATGAAAATTAATTCAAAAAAGTTTTCTGCAACATTCAATTCCGAAAGGCTGATATCGTAGGCACAAAGATGAGCAATGAATGGTGCAGTGTATTATGGTATTAAATAAAAGGAAATGAACATAACTTTTAAACAAATAAATATATCTCAAGCATTTTGTGAACAAAATAAATTTTTCAGGCTTCTATTGTAAAATTTTCTTTAATTTGTATATCTATACTTGTATTGCCTCAGAGCTCATTTGGGTTATTGAATAAAATAAAATTTTAAAGATGAAATTACTACATAGTTAATGATGTCTGCCAGGAATTTACATATGGATTGAATGCATTGAGTGCAATTGAGTAATTTATCAGTGAAAGCTCCTATAGATGCAGTTTTGTTTGAGGACTTTAGAAACTTACTCAAACTTGTATGACTTAGCCAGTTTGAATGGTGTGAAAGTAAACTGATGTTTTAATTAACTCCAACAAAAGTAAATATAAGGTGCATTAAATCTGCAACGTGTTATTGATTTTTCACCAAAAAAACTTTTATTTAGTTGTTTGGTATTTAATGCATAATATGGGTAAAACTTCAACAAAATATCCCGACTGTAAACAATCCGAGAGGAATACCACAGATGTTTTCAAACGCATTCGATCACAGTCTTTTGAACGTTTTAGTGTAAATGCCGGCCTCCAGGAAATGTACACTTGGGTTATTGAATAGTCATATTCTGCAAAGCATTGAGCGCAAGAAAATGGTTATGTGGCTTTTTGTCATCCTCTCAATGTTTTCTTAATAGATTCAACATCTAATTCTGGCCCTCTCTCATCAGGGGTCCTTCTAAGCGTCTCAGCGAGCATGATTGATTTTTAAATGGATACAGTCTTCTCTTTGTTTTGTTCCTCTATAGAAAAATCATTTTCAAAAGATATGACGAACAATATCTATGATAGCTCAAACATTGCTAAACACTTTTTAGCGAAGAGAAATCGAAAAATTCTATTAATATAAGACAAAGTGTCATTTTAATTAATGGCGTAAGTTTGCCAAACGTTGTGTTCAAGAGAGGCGCTATTGGAGTGAAGTGCGCGTCCGTTTGTATTGCCTGTTTGTTCATTCCTCTCTAGTGGCTTTTGGGGTTACACACACTAGTCCTCCATTAGTTTTGGGGACCAAGGCTTTAGAAAAATATCGTTCTGGGAATAATACAAAGAAACAAAATTGAGGATTGCCTGCCAAGACCGAAAAGACTGAAATGATGAAGGACATGGTGTTTCTGAACAAATTCCACTTCAAAAATGATTTTCTTTATAAATCATTATTACTTCTTTGTTAGAGTTGCAATAATTCGCTTCAGTGTCAAAACGCAAAGATCCACTTCATAAAATTGAAATGCCTTTTTTCTAGTTGTTCTGTAAGAAAATCATAAAGAGTCCAGTTGTTAGGCAAATTCTTCTGTGAGAATTTTCCACATGCATAAAATATGTCTTAGGCTCGTTGCTTTATCGTTAGATGTAGCTGAAGATATTGAAGCAAACCCTGACTGTAGTCACTGTACATAAACAAAAATTCAGTTTTAAATAAATTTATTTTGATTTTAAAAAATTCAGCAACATAAAATGTAAAAATTTTCCGAGGCATAAAAGAAGTCGCAATGCAGATTTTTTTTATTAGCGATTTAAACGATTAAACACGCTGTAAAAAGGCTAATAATGCAACGATGATCATTTTCTCAGCCCTGTAAGAGCTAAAAGGGACAGTCCGAACGAAAGATGGTCTTTAAATTTGTACAGAAATGCCGTGTATTCACGACGGGTCAGTTTTGCAAAAAGAAACAAGATTTTATCTTAAGTGTTCTGAAATTGAATAGTAGTACTTTATCAAATCACATGCCAGTATCAATAAAGTGTTTTTGATGATCTGAGATGTTTTGATGTCTTGTCCGTTTGTAATTATTGCTGAAACTTGTCGCTTCTCGTTTGAAGTCGGTGATTATGTCTTATCCACCCTGTAGCCAAGATAAACTGTACCTCGCTTCCAACGAAGTTGTGGATTAGCGAAGGCACTTCAGTGCAATACTTTACATCAGTGAAATCGACAAGAAGATTAAAATTAAGATGAGGCGAAAAGTCTACACTTGAATGACACTGAAGTGTAATGGATACAATAACTACCAGAAAAAAAGATAAGGATTACGTTTGAAATGACCAGACAGCTTTTTGAAAAGTCAACAAGTGCTCCAAATTTCATAGAGTCATTTCTGTTTGTTATATGTCCTTGGTAAAATATTAGGAACCAAAAAGTTATTAATGGTGACATATTACAAATTTTTTGAAAAGTTAACGAATGCTTCAAATTTCCAAAGAATCGATTCTGATATGTAATATGTATGTGTTTTGTAGACACTTATGAACCCTACGTGCAAGATAAATGCTTATATGTTAACACCCGAGATAAGTATGTCAACATGGAAGATTATGATTTCAACATGCAAAATAACTATGTTCAGAATCCATTCGCATTTAATAATTTACTTTTATGTTGGTAAACTTATATATTTACATGTATGCCAGAATATGACATCATACATTCGAATTGCAATATATTTATGTTTATGATATGTTAGTAAACTTTTTTACGTCGCCATTCAAGATAAAAATGTAGATAGTCAGTATGCCACTTAAATATGTCAACATTATTCATTATTATGATGTCATATGCAAATTAATTTAAATAACAGTACATGTATTTTATCAAGCAAGATTATGTATTTGGACGTCTATTTTATTACATTGCATCTTGCCATAAAAATCATACAAGTTTGATATGTATATCGATCGCATATCAACATGGATAAGTTACATGCCAATATGCATGTAAGTATGACGCATCTTATGAATTCACTTGGATTAAAATTAATAACCTGCACCTCCGTGTACTGATCTTTCAGTTGTTTGTCTACAAAATTATTTTGCTTGTATACATGAATAGGTTATATGCATATAAACATAGTTTTGAAACAGCTTAAACCTATATAATGATGTCATATTTCAGCATTAGAAAATGGATTTACCATTAATATATTAAAAGAAGAAGGTATGGTGTCCATACAAATCTTGATCTGTGATTTAAAAAAAATGAAACTGGTGTAAAAGATGAATACTCATGCTTTCTGAATCATTGAAATAAGTTGCAGAAAATTCTTACAAATAGTTATCTCACACGTATTTTAAAATGTATATTGTGACGTCATTAACATGTGCTTTTTCCCGTATTTTCTTAAAAAGTTGCAGAAGATGCCATTTTTCAATAGAATTTTCTTTCAGATAATATTGTCCACAGGCATCGCCATCAAAGATTTTGAGATTTTCCAGATGTGATTTTATATTGACTTTAGCACAACATATAAAAAAATTAAAGTGGGCGACGGCTGTAGACACTATTTTCTGAAGGAAAATTACCCTTGAGAAGGGCTATCTGTTTCAAATAGAGAAATACATCACATTTATGACGTCATACTTGCAGAAAGGTAATCCTTCATGTCATATTCTTTCCATATTCATCACAGTCATATACTTAACTTATATTTAAGCCAGTTTCAAAACTTATTGATGACATTTCATTTTTAGGGCACAATAAAGCTAAAACTGTACCTTCTTCTTAGTTTCTCTAAAATAGAATTGGTGACTTGAGTGTCAACATGGGCATTTTACTTGTAGACATATTTAGTATCTTGCATCTTTACATACTTTTCTGGCATGTGGGCGTAATTTATCTTGCACCATAGAAGACATACATGGGCGACATTTGATAATTTATTAAAGATTTCAAAATATTTGAATTCTGCAACAATTTATTTCAGCTTCAGCATTGTTTTATATTACCTTCTGATTTATGTATTTTGCTTGTTGACAAAATATTCTAGACGAGCATATAACGAACAGAAGTATGCCATCATAGGTTTTATAATATAAAAAACTCAGAGAATTACCAATTTTATATTAGTAATATAATAAATAAACAATTAAAAGTAAAGCAATTTTACTATGATAATGATAAAAATTAAATGAAATTTGAATTTTTAAAGAAATGAGATTTCTTTCCATTTAAGCATGTGAAGTTGAAACTTACTTCATAGTTCATAATTAACCTCTCCTTGTGTTAGATAGCATTCCTCATTTTATTCCAAAACATATCTGAAACGTAATGAAAATACCATTTGATATTTTTAAGAAAACTTATCATTGTAACACAAAAAGACAATACAAATATCCAATGAAAGAAATTCAGTGACCAATAATAAATGAAGAGTGCAAATATCCTACAGAATAAATTTAATTGATAAACTTTAATTATAAACTACTTTCACATATCATATCAAAATCTTGCGATTTGAGAGAAAATTTTATACAGCATGTATCTGTTCAAAGTCAAAAAGACAAGAAATAAATTAAACCATAAGATATGTTGTGCTTTAAAAGATGAAAATGTACAAATATTTTTTTATCCAGCCTTTAAATTTTCCCACGATATTTATTTCTATCAGATCACTGAATTATAAATTAATGGCATTCATTTAACAAGTAAAAGATCGAAATTCTATCCTACGTAAATACATTTAAATGAAAAATCAAACAATTTATTTGCACATCGCTCTATTCTTAATCATGCATTTTGGAAATATATACAAATTATTGTTATTAGTATAGTGATGGTTGCTCATTCAAACAACATCGTAATTTTCAATTGTTGAAATCACGTTCCCGATCGTCTTTTCTCCGAGTCCGATTTATATTGTAACCCTATTAAGAACATTTCCTATTTACACACCTTTAATTGAGTAACGTAGAGAGGATTGCACTAGCCAGATCTTAACACCTGTTTATAAAGAGCATATTATTAGCTTTGTAAAATCATTTAAAAGATTATACTCCATGTACAATACTTTGACACCTTGAAGAAACTTAATAGTTTGTAAAAACTTTGGGGACAATTTCACTATATAAAAATATTCCTGAAAAATAAATTGTAATTTTTTTTTCGAAATTGTGTGACATTAATGTGCTGCCTCTTCATGCAGTTATCCTTACATGAAATATAGTGATAACTAACAGTATTCAAGCTCAAAGTCCAACTAGTCAACAAGCACAGATCGAGAGGAAAAATCGCAAGTGTTAAAAAGGAGTATATTATATAAGAAGATTATTTTCGTAGTTTTCATTGGCTGAAAGGACGTCACGTGACATTCTTCCTTTTGCGATAGCGACGCGAAAGCGCGTCCGCGGAAAATGATATCGCACGACACGCCGTTCGGTTGCACTGAAGTTACGTAGAACGTGACGTCATAATAAAAGAAACGTGAATTTAACCATTGTGACGTAATGACAGCCAAGTCCGTTGTGTTAGGACTGTGTCGGTGCATTCACTTTGAGTGATTATATAATATAACTATTATGGACTTCAGTGAACGGTCAATATGTGGTTATAAGGACTCATGGCAATTGATATTGACCTCAGACACAGAAAATGATAGCGACCTCGCAGGCTCGGTCGCTATCACTTTCTGTGTCTGAGGTCAATATCAATTGCCATGAGTCCTTATAACCACATATCGACCTACACTGAAGTCCATAATTGTATAATATATGATAAGAGCCAATTTTGGCCCCCTAAAAATCAACATTTTAGAATGACATTCAGATATGTTTCATTGATATTTATTTTGTAGAAGAGATTATATTAGAAATATTTCCAATATATTTTTCACATTTATATGCACTCACTAGCTGTAAATGACATGAGAAATGATGCTATTTTTGCTATCTAACAAAAAAGCAAAAAATATGCCTTTTTCTTGATGTTTTTTCTTATGGGAAACATAGAGCGCAGTGTAGAACATACATAATTTTTCTGTCACTAATTAGTATTGGATAGATACATCTTCGGTAAAAATATAAAGCTTGTTCTAGGCTGCGCTCTATATTTTCTGGAAGGAAAACTGCTTGAAAAGAAGCAGTTTTATACAAAATATGCTAAAATGGCGGGAAAACTTGATTTTTGTGATGTCATATTTCTAAAATAACGGCATTTTGATCAAAATGAAAATGACCAGTTAAGGTCGCATGTATAGCTGTACAAATCAAAGCTATATATAAAGTAAAATTAAGATATTAATTTTAAGGGGCCAATTGAGACACTTACTATATATCGCTCTTTGTTCTTTACTTACTTTTATCATTTGATATAGTATAAAACAGGTTTTTCACATTCACAAACTTTGTTTAACAATCGATTTATTCAACACATAAATTATTGCCGCCGAATTATGAAAACAATAATATATATTTTCATACGCAAATATTTGTGAAAATCAATCCAAAAGGTACATGCAAGCATAATGAATATATAGAAATAACGAACAGTGAACACTGAAACATCAGAGGTACATACATGAGATCAGGTGCCATGAAGGATTGGGAATCCCCTGCCGACCGGTCACAATCGCCCTGTGCTTCTTGTCATGATCAGGGAGAAATCAGTCGACAATACGGTTTGTAAGAACATGTAGTATGTTTTCATAAAATAATATCTCATTTTGAAACATTTATAGAATGAACATGAGAGACAAAATGGGATGACATCTAGCAAAAATCGTTTCGTGTTCTTTATGATTTGACTCCTTTGGCCAACATGCACTTCATATCATTCCGATAAAAGTTTCAAAATGATACCTTATTTCTCAGATTAAATGGCCTTTATCTTAATTCGCATAATTTGTATAATCTTATCTCTGTTTTACCGAAAATCATATAACCTCTACCGAAAAAATAGTAATCAATATTTTAAAAGCAATTGTGACATGTTCCCTAAAAGCAATGTGGTTTTTCCATGTGCTTAGGACACAGGAAAAATTAAATGGGCGTGGCTCGTCAACGTTCCGGTCATCTTTGCAGGTGTTAAGGAATAATGAACCATTTTATGATAAACTACTCAAGTTGGATATATGTTCAATAAGAAGGGGGTATTCTAAGCTCACTGGGTCCTAATAAGTGATATAAGTATTTAACATCAGGGATCTTAGAGTCAATAAATGAACGCTCCATAATTATATGCTCTTTTATGCTTCTCTCAGTATGGTGTTGGTATAAAAAAGAAATATTTCAATTGTATCAAAAAGCCAAAAAAGTACCCCGCATAATTTTCTATTGCATGTCTTTTCAATAAACTTGTGGCTGCGATATTTACTTTAGAATCAATATCGTTCCTTTTTTGAAACACGGAGTTGAGCAATGTGTCTTTCTCAATTAAACTTCATTTAATCAGTAATGTAAATTTGAATTGACGCTTTTAATATTGAATAGTATGAAAGTTAAGTAAATCATTAATATTACACTGCAATTATTAACCATTCTCGTTTAAATTGTAAAAAGATTCCTAACGTTTCTATTACCTTGAAGTTAAGGGTTCTTTTTATGAAAACATGAAAGGTACTTAAATTAGAAATGTAAAGGAAAATTGTCATGTTTCACAAAGGACAAAACCTAAATTAACTTTGAATAAGCGGTCTTTTACAGAATAGATATATTTTTTTTAATCATCGTAAGCATGTTTAAAAAAACTCAGTTACTTTTATATATAATAATAATTATAAAACAGTAATACACGTAACAATACAAGAAATATACAATACAAATATACACGTGATGATATCAGGTGTTAATATACAGATGAAATACATGGACAACAGTATTCATTGACAAGCTCAAAAGACCATGAAACGATACAAAATACAGATTTTGAAGCAGAGCAAACACGGATCTTTTAAAGTGGGATCAATTGCCATGGAGGTGTATATGTATAAGCATATTTCATACAAAGAAACAAAAACATTTTCGGGTAAAGTCAGTAACATTTGCCTTGCGTATACTCGTACCCTTTCTTTAAATGGTAAATGTAATATACTTTGTTAATATTATATCTAATATATATTATATTTATGAATGAAATGACAATAATGAACAGTGTTCGATCTAAAAAAAAAATCTACAATCAATCTGTGTAAACGTAAATAAACCACGGACGCCCAGAGAATTCGGAGGTGGGATCAGGTGCCGAGGAGGGGTAAGCATCCTCTATTATCCGGTCACACGGCACCATATATCGATCAGGAAGGCGGACGATTCCATTGTCAAATTTAAGTGAAAAACAATGGCTTAACATTTGGATAAAAAAACGTCAGCCAAAATACGACCCATTGTTAGGATTTGTTTGTTTTCGAGTTCATTTTTATGAGCATTTAATTTATAAAATGCTGCTTTTAGATGTGATTGTTGAAATCCCTAAAACATCAAATTATCTGTCAGAAGCTTGCCTCGGTTTATAAAATGAATCAGAAACATAAGTTGGGAGACGTAAATAAATTGTACCTTATGCTGGTGCTAGCATAATACTACTTCATAAATGAGGAAAATTGAAAAAGCTGATCTAGTTTGTCTTAAATTTTGGTTCTTAATTTGTACTTATTGTTTAAAGTCAATATCAAATAACAATATCCAAATAAAAAAAGAAGTTTCAGAATTTATAATGGCGTAAAACGATTCAATTTTAATTAAAATTCAAATAATGTTTTAATAATTTATATAATCGTATACAGAGATATATTAAATGGTCCTATTTCTTTCATATTTTAAATTATTTATTTTCAGTCCTAACTTTTAAGAATATGTCGTTTAAGTTATGTATATAAATTACTTATTTTTACGCAATACGCAGATCAGATACAATTTTGACTTCTTTGTTGTGTTTCAATTTTACGAGTATTACTAATGGTATTGTACGCAAATTATTTGTCAATTACGCATAGCTATTCAGCATTGAATAAAAAAATGTTTTGAAAATATTGTAACGAAAGGAAGTAGATGAAAGTCATTACCAGGGAGTAAATAATTGACTGGTATTTTCCTATTACGACCTTTGGTTCACTCATCACGACTATGCAGTTAATTGTCTAAGAGGTCTATGGGGACAAAGGCATATTAACGGCAGGTATTGTGAAGGGATTGTCATAACCAAATGTGATCAATTATTCATCTATTCTTCAACTTGATTAAACGAAGTTGCCCTTTTTCATTTCTCTAGAGTTTTAAATGTAAACGATATGTCAGCTTTTTGCTGTTGATGTTCGCTTTTTTGAATTCATTGTCCCAAACCCAATAACTTGGTAATGTTTATGAAATTGGTTTTTTGTGATTCTCTCTCTCTCTCTCTCTCTCTCTCTCTCTCGTGTGAAATTCATGCAACATCCTAAATGATCATTATAATTAACAAAAGGGTAGAGTGATCATTAGAAAACTTTTTGCAACAAGAGCAAAAAGCATTTGTGCATTTATATTATCAAAGGATATACAAAGATTTTGGAATAATACTAAATCTTTCTCTTTATTTTAAATTCCAGATGTATCTTTATAGAAAAAAATATTAATTTTATAAACAAAAAGAACAACAATTTTTACTTATTTTAATAAGACTTAGACTATTTCATAACCATGAGTCCTACATGGATTAAAAATAGAGTTCCATAGAAAAACAATATACAAAGTAACATAGCCTATACAGATGATACTGCAGAGTAATAAAGTTGACACTGACAAATATAGACCTATATCAGAAAATGCAGCATTCAAGATTACAGACTAAAAGAGGAAATGATGCACTCAGGATGTAAACAGCGAAAATCGAACTTTGAAACGTTGCCAAAATATTGCGCTAGAATGTATGTGCATGTCAAATAGGTTGTTAAATTGAAAATGAAAATCATATTGTCATGATTCATGGTCATCTATGAAAGAAAAACTTCGTGTGTACTGTCCATAAAAGGAATGTGGTCAATCAAAATTTTATCTTACAATGGTATAAGATGATATATTTTTTAATTCATACAATAGAATAAATAAATGTTTACCTTAAAGTATCATTTCTTTAATTTTGTCTTATTAATCTAAATTATATCCACTAGTGATGTAAAAACTGTATGGAAAATTAAGAATTTCGAACGCCATGAAAGTGTAAAATTTTTAATATTTAAAAAAAAAACATTGAAACTAAAATTTCAGAAATATATTTGCCTATTTACACATCCATTTTAACTTTAAGGAAAGTGTCCTTAATCCTTTTTTCATAACTGTATGCTTGTTTAGAACAGCGATGACAGGTTGTAGTATTCATTGTTAAACGCAAAAAATCAAATAGACAGAAAATCTCAATAGGAGTTCAAATATTTCCATTTCGAAGAATTACATTTTACTGCGTTAGAATTTTTTTGTTTAAATATTTAATCAATCCGTTTTTTTGTACATAAGAAAAAATTGTTTATTTTTCAGATAATATAACGAACTCTACCAAGCCTTAGTATAACAATTTTATTTTCTTCTTTCTTTTTTCACTTAAATTTGGAGTAGATATGTACAAATACTGTACATATAGACTTCTTCTTCAATCTTATTATTTGGAGGGGTTTGTCATTATTCATGTTGATAATTGACCAAATCCAGGGAATGAACTTCACAGTAATTAAATAACAAGAATTAATTTTCCCACACTTTTCAAAAATCACTTAAGGTAAAAGTGTATTAAGATTGAAATAATAAGAACTTAACAGCAAAGACCATCAGAATAATATACCGAACGTCATCGGGTTTTTTGAGTAGTTTGTTCTTTCCAAAGACCTTTCTTCACTTTCAAGATAGAGGGCAAAACATTTTTTATGGAAAATGGCGGACTATTTCTTGTTGTAGTCTTTTGAATAAAATGCACAAAAAGTCTTGTACATTTTACAAAAGGATTTCAATGCAGAGCCACTGCACGGAACAAAACAGGGTCTATCAAACGCCCAAGAATGTTTGTCGTATAAAATCGCTTGTAGTGCTTCAAATGATGGCACGAACATTACTTATTTCTTCTGAAATTTTCAAGTGCTTTTAAGGGTTCTCATGATTTCCAACTCAAGGATGATTTGGCGGAAAAATCACTAAGGGTATTGTGCCCTGGGCATACAAGTTTTCTTTTGTCTTGAAAGATTTGCCTCATCCCTTCACTTCTTTTCACAAGTTGCATTGTTTGGAATCTAGCTGTGAAAAATTAATTTCATTTCTCATTTCATATTTTTATCAATTTAATTTTATCAATCTGGGTTGACATTTGTTGCCTAGTTAAGTAGACATGATTTAACTTGAATTAACATAATGTAATGCGAATCTCCGACAACTGCACATGAAAATTGAATTTAAAGTAAAAATCGTCCAATTTTCTACATATCGGTTAGGATTATGAAGCTATGTGGTTTTCATTCTCATTTAATAGAGAAGAAAAATAACGCAAGTGAGTTAAGGCTACACATGGAGGTTTCTATGCAAAATATTTATTAAATACCATAATTGCTCTACCTACCGCACAAAAAATGTTAAGACTTGTTTTTTAATATATTCTTGGTACCCACGACATGCGATAGCCAGTACACATTATGACGTCATATTATGACGTCATGGACCTCTACTATACAAGTTTATAAGAAACATCAACAAGATCGCTTCGGCGCAAGGGTATACCTTACTTTGTTTTACAGAAACGGGATATAAAAAGATGCAGGATATTCAAAGGATTTAAGATATTGCTGCACAAATGTCGGCACTGCAATTGTTTAGTTACTATTCGTGCGGTTTTTAGATTAAACAGGGTAAAAATTCACAGTCCAGTGTACGTTTCTTAGAATTTTTATCGATTGAGAAAGTGCATTGGATTTGTGCAGCAATTTTAATAATTTTAAGAATATTCTCTTTAATATTATACATTGTTTATTTGAAATTAGATAGGATATGCCCTTGCGCCGACGTGATTTTGTTGATGTGATTTACTACCTTGAATGAGAGAGAGAACAACGACGTCATAATGTGCACTTGCATTGATAAACTGTGGGTACTAAGTACGTATAAAAAATCAATTTGAACTTTCTCTGTACATAAAATATACAAGTAATGAATTTTTATCAGCTCATTTGCATAGAAATAGCCATATTTAGCCTTAACTCACTTGCGAAGATTAACATTGTCTTACAAACAAAAAATAAAAAACAAAATATAAAACAACAAACAAGATATTTGTAATTTTCATTCAATTTTAAAAATATTTAATCATGGCCTACATGGATTCTCTAGAAGAGAAGAACTGTAGAAATATAAGGCAAAAAGTTGAATTCTTGTCTTAAGAATTATTTAATTTGCAAAATTGAAAGTGGAATTAAAAAATAAATAAATAAATAAAATTCAGCAATGTTAATGAAGATAATCACGAAACACCATATTCAGGAATTTAGAAGTGCATTATATATGATAGTTGAAAGTATAAAATTTAATACAAAATACACGCTCCTTTTATTATCAACACCATAAACAAAAACATACCAAAAATCCATAACAGTGTCATTTCATTCCTTTCTTGTATAAAAGACTGAAATTTTATCAAATAAATATCAAAATATTTAAATGATATCAAATAAAATTTGTAAAAATGTTTTGCTCATCTGCATTGTTCTTATGATTAAGTCTTTAAATGAACACGATTAAATAAAATTTCATTTTTAACTTGGATATAATTTAAAATGTGATGCTTTAAAAATCCTGATTATCATTTTTTTTTTATACTTCTGTTGCTCAAACTCAAAATATTTAAAGAGTGTCATTTTGAGAGACTTCTAGAAGACATTTATGTCTCTCTTACATATTTTTACCTATCTCAAGATTTAATTAAGTGGTCACATGTTAATTTAAACTCAGTACAATGCTCTTAAGGCACAGAAAGTGTTGCAAATCTATTATCGATAACAAGTATGCACTGAAATACTTCATGCGTTTTTTCTACGCTCGACTCAGTGACATTTTCAATTCTTATAGCTTCCCGTCTCATTATCGAATTTAGATTTCACGTCTTTAGAGGTCTTTAACAGATTGCGTCCATGAAAAATGCATGAAAGAGACCAATTCAAAGTGAGAAGATTTATTACTACATATCAAAACGACCCGTTGAGCATAAAATACGTCTTTTGATGAATTTCAAAAATATTCATAGGTGTTGGTAATTAATATTTCTTCGCGTGTCTCGTAAGCGCGTTGCACTATTTACTTATTCATTTCTTTTTTCGCATGAAGAGATCAGTGAGGATTTTTCTTGTTTTTTCTGATTTTAAGAAAAATCCTGCGACTGAAGTGGAAATTGTAGCTTGATTAAACATTCTCTTTGTTTTTGCTTCTTTGATGTTTTTTCCTTGCTGTCTTCGAAAAAAAAAACCCAAACCAAAATCATAATTATTCAAGAATTCAATTGTTTCAAATATTAAAGAATTGTTTTCCTTTCTGGCATATTTAGTGATTAGGTGGAAAATGTGTTAAAATACCTTTAAAAACATTAGTCTTCAAAATTTACACCTGCATGACATGTCAAACATATATTTTGAATACTTTATTCAATACAAACACCTAAAACTATGTTTTATGGAAAATTAAATCTTTTGAATGATAATTTCAGAATCATTTATCAATTAATACATATATAAACGCATTTCATATATAGAAATTATCCTCAGTTATCCTCTTGGTCTCTTTGTCTTCCTGTCTTTCTCTCTATCTGATTTTCGTATGGTAGCAGCATATCATTCTCCGAGGTGAAGGTGCATTCTGTGTATAAAGGGCAAGCTATATTAATTTAATATATAAAATGACATTTAATTGAATTTTATAATAAAAATTTATTTAATTATATCATTCATCCACATGATGAAGAAATATATTTTCAAACAAAACGACTTGTTCCTGATTATTTTTCCTCATAAAATTTAAAATTTAAAAACAAAAATTGAAATTACTCATATATTAATTTACAACACGAAATATAAAAAATATTACATATATGTTATGTAACGAGAAACCTCTTCTTCACCCTTATCAGAGATAGAAAACTTTGATGGATTTACTTTATCAGAATTTATTTAGTTCCGTAAGTGGGCATCTCCATCCATTCAAACAAATAAAGCAACACACATTTCTATCATCCATTATAATTAAAAGATGCAGTTTTCGGTTTCTGGTGACAAGGATTTCCGGTGAGAAATTACCCGGATAATGTATAGCTACTTCCTGTTTTTGCTCCGTTTCCGTTCAGCATTTACACAGACCATCGATAGCGTGCGATGCTAAATTTTAGGATGATTGTAAAGACAGAATTGTTTGTCGTTTTAATCAGACTTGGTTCATTATTAGTTCACTCACGAATATACTCGATGAGGGATTGATTCTCATGTTCATGAAAATAATTGTTTGACATGACCATTTCAGTGTCAAAAGAGTGAGGTGAAATTATATGATTGAATTTTTTTTTGCTTTTAAGTTGCAAATCATATAGTATAAACTTGATATTTTTTATATAATATTGACAAAACTGAAAATGTTCATTCTTGAATTAGTTACAATATCACGAGGAATTCAATCACGATTTCTTTATTTTATGACATAAATCTAGTGGTGAGTTTCCTCTTCGAATTCTTTAAACTATTGTTTCGACTTTTATAATGACACTTCAAGTACTGGGTGTTTGGCGAAGAAATCCTCTATTCATATGTTTTCGCGTTAGGTTTGAAGAAGAACCTAAGAAATCGGGAGGTTCCATGTTCGTAGAAAAATCGAACATGGAACCTCCCAATCACAAATCGAGCAAAATAATTCCTTTTTATTACTTAGCAACTACAGACTATTGCACTTTGCCTTTTTTAATGTCCCTCTTGAGAATTGTTTACTAAAAACGCCACCTGACGCCAATAGACGCCACAACTTGCCGATTATGGGCTGCAAATTGTGTCCTATACTCGGCACTCATAGCCATTGTGAAGTGGGGGATCATTTTCGCGCCAACACCCACATCTACTACGACACGGGACCTCGGTTTATACGGTTTCTTCCGAATGATTAGTCTTTACGTCCACCAGTTGGATTCGAACCCGCGACCAAATGTTCAGCTCTTTGCTCCGTAACTCTAGAGCAGACTCTCTAAACGCTGCGCATCGCGATCTAATCGCGCTAACAGGTATTAAAAGCTGAATAACACTTTATGTCTTTCTGTTACATTAAAAATTGGTGCTGGCACAAAAAGATCCCTCACTGCTCAATGGTCCCGAGTGCCGTTCAAGGGACAAAATTTACAGCTCTCCAATGGCAAGTGGT
Source organism: Saccostrea glomerata (assembly GCA_003671525.1). Classification (NCBI taxonomy): domain Eukaryota; kingdom Metazoa; phylum Mollusca; class Bivalvia; order Ostreida; family Ostreidae; genus Saccostrea; species Saccostrea glomerata. Next base: position 454,723 of record PRKT01000233.1, read on the forward strand.
GGCGTCTCCATGAGAGTGAGAAATTTTCGAGAGGGACGTTAAACAACAAACAATCAATGAAACAGTTTGCCTTAACTTTCTATTGGAAGTATGTACATGTAAAGTGTGATTCAACTAATATCACTATGCTTTACTCGCCCGCGTTGCGCAGCCTTTAGAGCGTCTGCTCTAAAGTTACATAGCAAGGAAGAAAATACAAGACAAGCATACGATGTCACCGATCTTTGATGTTATGGGGCATATAAAAATCGACAAAATCTTTGATTCAACTCCCTTTGCGCTTGAATTATATAGTTCCAGTATTTTTATAAAATTCATGTATTCTATAAAGTAGCAATTCCATTAATTTCTGTGATTACCCCCAAAAAATTGTTGATCTCATTTAATTGAGGATGAATGTTACTGGACAAGACCTGATTTTAGTTTGATTCCGGGACTTTATGCCTCTTCTGTAGTCCGATTATCGGCGGGAGTATGATCTCTAGCGGTGGCGTAGTAATATGAAGAGGTGGTTGTTTGACATTTCTACAAATTAAACACGCGTTATCATCGATCGCTAAATGCCGTGAAATGGAATCACTTTGGTGCCGCTAAGATACACAAATCGTGTCTGTGATGGCTTTTTGTAATCAGAGTTTAACAAAGAAGTTTATTTCCTTGTTGGGGATTTATAAAGATGACATTATAATTTTTAAGAATGTATGATTTATTCATTTGCATTGACAAATAAATAACGACCCCATAAAAATAGGTTTCAATAATTTGAATTACATGTATCCATCTTTTCAAAGATGATAGTTTTTTTTATTATTATTTATTATTCCTTTTTCGGGGAAAAAAGATTGTAACGCCTAAAGTCATGTTTTTTTGTTGTTCTTTATTTAAATCAAATATCAAATTGGCAATGAGCTACAAACAAAACAATATATACACACATTACCAATAGAACACTTAAACAAATAAAAGAATTTATCAGTATATGAATTCAAATTCAATCGAACACATACCACAAAAATATGGCGATGCCACACCCAGTCACTCACTCGTACTTTTACATTTAATTAAACAAGATACCGGTATTTATTACATTAACGTTAAAATGATATTATATTTAGTATAATTCAGGTTTAATAAATTTAAACATAAGATTAACAAACATTCTCAACATAACACACATCACTCTCGAACACGTTCCGTTCAGATCAGGGGCGTCAGTATAGTGAATAGTATCAGATCAAACAAAAATCTTAAAATCTTAGAGATTTACTCAACAAAATAATAATTTTATAAATTCAAATCATTGCACTGAAAATTAATCAAAAATAGAAAACAACTAGATAAATAGTCAAATAGAATTTTTATTAAGTTTTTTTTTTCATGATATACTCTCTAAATGAAACTAAATACCTGGTGCAAGGACAGAAACTCTTGATGTGGTAATAAAATTATCCATATAAGAGTTCGAACTAACAAACTGTGTGTTTGTTAGTTCGAACTCTTAAGAAAAGACTGACGTATAACACTTTCTTGAATTCTAAGTATTACAAAACTGTTTTATCCCTTTTTAATTTGCAAATTAGAAAAGAAAAAAATCATGATGTATACATCTGTGTATCGAAATCTATCAGACAGTGCACACTATTCCCATTTGACAATAAGTGTGCGTGTGTATCTATTTCAGTTAAAAGGCACAAATTTTCTTAAATGAAATTGAAGTCGAGCACACAATTCATTTGTTTCATTTCTGTCTAAATAATAAAATGACAATTTCGGTTTTAATTAATTTGATAAACTCTTTGTAAACTGATACTCGCACAGAGGGTCTTGCACGAGCCGTTTAACCAGTCTGATTGAAGGGATTTCTCCCGTAAACGTTTTCCGTTTGACATGCCAGTTCTCCCAGGAATATAGCTGTATTTCAAAGCATTTCTGGACCCGGAGTCAAAAGGATTGTCCATGGAAGCATCATATTATATAATTGTCAGCATATGTTTATTTCATCGACATCAATGAAGGACGATTAATAAACTCCCGACTAATAATGTTTATAACATGATAGCAAAAGTCCCATAAACTTTGCAATGAAGATGACATTGGATTATTACGAACTGGTGTCTGGCTCTTCGCCGGAGTCGATTAAATCGTGTTTTCGTCACTTTAGCGGAGAGCCTTTGGCCAATTAATTTGTTGCAATGATCAGAAGGTCGATAATAAATGATGTTGTTTTCTCCGGGAAAACTTTCACTATCGCACTCTAATCGGGAAATGCCACACTCTATGTAAAATGAAAGTGCATGGAGTAAAATTCCCAAAGGAGCCATTGTCGCGTTGATATTTGAGAAGAACTGGTTTGGTAGCATCGGGTTGTGAGCAACTAAGGTTACAAATGGACAAAACTCTTCATGCTTAGTAACTATGACTCCCATAAGATACATTAATATAATTGAATGAATAAATGGCAATAGCGCTTTTTCTACATATATGATTACCTAAGCTCGAATTTGAATTCAAATACAGTGAATGAACAGCAATGCTGTTTTGTAGGGACATATGATCAAATCAAATTTTGTATTCAACGATTAAGGGACTGGATCAAAGTTTTTTTTAATGAATCAATGTTTTTCTTAATATGTTTAAACGTTTAAATTCAACTAAATGTTCAAGGCTAATTCAGAATATATACAATAAAATATCCATTGATATTTCGAAAGTCAGAGTGTATTTTAGTTGGTGTGAAAAGCTGAAGAGAACAAACGAGATAGATATCATAAAACTACATACATTGCAAAGATGTGTACAAGTCATAAACACGGAACAGAGGAAATTCCGAAAGGGGGATAAGATGCCTAAGAGGCAATCGCGTCATCTCGGGTCTTTTCTTCAGAAGTTGGAAAAAACAACTTTTTTCTCTAGTCGGAAAGGTCCGAGAATTGGCGACTGGAGTATGAGGTCCAAGTTCCCGAGTACCAAACATAAACTGAACTCAACATAAAATTGTACACAGTTTACGTTCCGGAAAAAAAAACGTATGTTCAAACAACATTCTTTCAAAAAGAACATTCTCATGATCAGAAAGACAACAAAATCAACAAAGAGGCACTGCATACTTTTATGTTTGACTGAAATTATTGAACTATTGAGTAAGTACTTGAGGTTAAAAAAATTACTATTGAATTTTCAATTGTGAAATGAAAATACATTTTAAACAGGAAAGAGTCTTATATTCTGTTCTTTTATCATTTTATTCATGTAGATAAATTACTGTATACAAGTATACGAAAATATCGAATCTTTAATGTTTGTGTCATGTATTTGGAGCAGTAAAAGAATTGCATATATATATATATATATATGGGTTGAAAAAAAAAAGCTTTTAACTTCATTATAACTATATTGTGATTCAAGTTTATTTTTATCATATTACTAATCACCTAGCCATTAAAACTGAAGATAACACGTTATTAATTTACAGAATCGGTAAACGTGTCCATGCATCAAAAAGACTACATGACAATGACCATCTGAAATGGTACCATTAAATGTGCTGATGACCGAGCGTCCCGGGAGAATAGGTGGCAAACACACAAATGTGTTTACACGGTGCGCGGACACTGACTACAGTCACGGCCCATCCAATAGGATGTCAGCATTCATTGTGCTCTCGCGTCTCGCGAGATTTGGAATCTTAAATGATGAGCGTTAAAATGTCATCGAACACGCTTTCGCTGAATCGACTAATGCGATCTTGCCAGTAATAATCGTTAAAACAATTAACTTGCAAAAATGTCGCTTTTTGAGTAGCTTCCACAAGGATCTGATTTCATCTATAAAAAATCGTCATTTTTGACTTAATCTCTAATCTTATATGTTACACACAAAAACAAAATTCAGTAGGGACCTAAGATGTCAATTCTGTGATATTGCTCGGAGAATATAGAAACAAAGTCTGACAAAGTTTGCGAATAATTCTTTTTTTCACCGTAGGCGTTTGTATTAATTGTAGCCGCAAAAGATGCCAAGAAAAATGGAAATTTACTATTTCATAATTCAGACTCTCGTCTTGAGGGAATTTACATTATTAAGTTTTTCCTATAAATACTGAATACTCATTTCAACGATTGTATGAAATATAAATTAAATTCTGATTTTTTTGAGATTGATTAAAAGTTCATTTCTTCGAAGACACTGATAAAAAAATTTGAGAGCGGATAAAAGAACATCTAATTATTGCTATATGTACACAAAGTATAGTTTTATCACACCTGAAGAAAGTTAATGATGTCATAAAACGAGAGGTACATGTAGTATCAAAACTGATCTCACTAAATGATACCCCCGCCTCCCAAATAATTAAAAGAGCAAAGTCCATGTTTTGCTGTAGGAGACCCGAAATAAGTGCCAGATCAAAATGTAAAATAGGTGAACATTGCATTTTGAAATAAAGAATCTGCATGTGAAAGTATCATTAAATTTAGTTCATTGGTTTATGAGAAGTTGTGGATAAGATCTAAAGATGGGTACCCTTCAATAGTATAGAAAGATTGGCATCATGTTTTGCAATTGGAAATCATAAATATTTGTCGGATCAAAAAATAAAATCTGTGCACAATGGGACTATGTTACAATTTATCTGTAAGAGTCTCATTAAGTTTCATTCAGTGGTATAAGAGGATAATAGATGGTCACCGCAAAGCGTAATAGACAGAAGGACAGACATTCCGATCACTATATTAAGGAACTTCTGACTTAAATGGTAGACTTTATTTTCTTAAAAGGTCATTGATATGACCACAGACTCACAGAGCATGTATTATGATAATTTTAAACGAAACTGTTAATATTTTTGATTCATAAACTTGTTTACCAATAACTTATCCCCGGTTGAGTTATTTTTTTTACGGCAAAACATATTAATGGTCATGCGTATGGAATCAACTGAGAGACAAAGACCCTGTATGAAGTTGAAATTGATGTTTTGCTTGATATTTAATTTAGGGGAGTTGACGATTGAAAATTTAAATCATTAACTTTTTTATATTTTAGAAAAGGATAAAAAATAGTGCATTCCTGAATTACAAACTTCACTTTTAAATAGCCTTCACCATCAAGTCCATAATGAGCATTATGATGAACTACCTTTAAAACGATGAAGAGAAAGACCATTTTATAGCTGAATTCGGCTGAAAATTTCAAAGAAAACAGAAAGGAATAAATAGATTTGATTATGGAAGGACAAAAAAAAGCATTAATGTTTCATGCAGTGGCTCTACTTCCATTTGATAGAGACGACATCAATTTTTATTTGTCTTTTATATGCAGTAAATGATAACATGGATAACTAAAGTGTTTATCAACATAAGAATTGTAAGAGTACGATAAACATGCATCGGAAAAACAATCGTAATTTTGATTTAAGCATAATACAGGCAACGCTGAATCATTTATGTATTTCTTCGATAATCTGTATCGCTGACAAAATATCAAATACTAACTTCATTTTTTTGTATGCATTTAAAATGGTTAAAAATTTTTCATTGTGTAAATTATAAAGAACTTTTATCATTACCCCCGCTTGAAAAGTGTGAGCATAAATAGTGATCGGGATGTCAAAATCAAGATCAAAATGTAAAATACGAGGTGCACAGTGGCATAATATAATACTGTAATCAAAAACACTGCGACATTTAAGTCCGGACACGACAAAGTCCGGACTTTTAGGTACCCTTTCGAAAAGACCTACATTAGATTTTTTCTATATTTTGGTGGGATTTTTTATTCTGACCTCATCATGTCAATCTCAACTTCCACATTGTAGTAGTTTTCTCATAAACCTCTGTCAAAACCTAAAATCCCATGGGAGAATGGCGGGATTTTTCATCCCACCAAAAATCCCACCAAAATCCCATGGGAGAAAAAGTACTGTGGGATAATTTCTCCCACATGGGAAAAAAATCCCACGGTTGTTGCAAAAATGGGATTATTTTTCCCACAGGACAAAATATCCCACTAATTGATGTCAATATAGGATTTATCCCATATTTTTGGTATGTGATGGGAGAAATTATCCCACCAACCTATTAAATATATAACAAATCTGAAATAACCACAATAAGTAACCTTAAGCACCGTTAAGAGTGGTGTTTTATTTCTAGTGCCGAAGAATGTAACATGTAGTATACATGTAGTATTCTCAA
>PRKT01000233.1:463104-477887 GCA_003671525.1 Saccostrea glomerata
TTGCACATTTATTTAAACATTTAAGTAACCTTTCTTTGTGTGATAAGTGATGGATCAAAGGCATGTATATTTCACCAGTAATTGTTTTGATAGTTGAGGTGGATCCAAGGGGGTGGATAGATATATTTTTAAATATTAAATTTTGTAATGTGTCAAAGGAATCAATAATGATCATGTGATGTTTATGGTTAATTGATTTTAAACATTTAACTTATATATCATGTGTGATCAAAATCTAAACTTATAAGTGGTGGATCCAAGGGGGTGGATATTAATCTTTTTTAAATATTTGTGGTGGGTGCAGGATCAAAGAATATTAATGATCAATGATTGTGGTTAATTTATATCAGACATTTAGTTTATATGTCATGTTTGATCATGGGGCCATCCTTAAAAAATTGTTTTTTTGCGGTAACGCGACCGACTCACCAAAATCCACCCTACTGGATTTTTTTTATGGGTTCAAAAACTTTTTTTTTTTTTTTTACATATCCATTTTCAAATTTTATCCTATTGACATTTTTTGAAGTCCCCATTGCACCTGTAGACACCGTTTTTAAAAAAGAACTGATGTGTTCTGATATTTGAACAATGAAAGATTGGATTCATTAAGAATGCCTTAATTTTCTTGTTTGATAAGTAACTTAAAGTGAAAATTAAGACATAGTTAATACCTCTATATAATCAAAATTTAATTCTGACTTTTTGTCTCCAAAAAAAAAAAAATAAGCCTACCTACCTACCCACACCTAAAATGATGAGGAGCGTTACCGCAAAAAAACAAATTTTTAAGGATGGCCTGATCTTAATTTTAAAGTGATGGGTCAAAGGGGGAGTGGATATTTATGTTATATAGTAGTTGTGGTTGATCCAAGGGGAGTGGATATTAATTTTAAATACATGTATTTGTGATGGGTAAAAGGAGATTATAGGCTTATAGCTAATTGATTTCAAACATTAAGATTATATGTCATGTATGATCAAGATCTAAACTTATAAGTGGTGGATCCATGGGGAGTGGATATTAATTTTATTTTTTTTTAAAATATTTGTTGTGGATCAAAAGATATAAATGATTATGGCTAACTGATTTCAACATTAAGCTTATATGCCATGTGTGATCATGGTCTTAACTACCGGTATTAGTGGTGGATCCTTGAGGAGTAAATTTTTTATTTTAAAATATTTGTGGTGGATCAAAGGATTTTTTTATTATAGTTTTTTAAAAAGAAGAATTGCTGTCCATCCAAGTGTTTACAGAAGATTCCCACTAATGCAGTTTTTTCCATCAGGAAGCAGTTTTGGAAACTGGTCATTACTCAGCAGAATCAGGAGATTTCAGTATTGTATGCAAACAAAGATAAGACAGTGTCACTAGCACAAATTTAAGTCCCCTTTCGGTTGATTGTACTTTTTCTTAACAAATAAAAATCAGTATCTCAGACACTCCTCTTCTCTTGGCAAGTCATTTGGTTGAGTTTTCTCTGGCAATAGTATTTGTTTATGACCCTCACTTTAATTAAAATGGCTCTACAAAAGCAGTTTAACAATGGATATATAACAGTCAATTTTGCATTGTTATGCCTCTAGATCTGCCACATAAAAAATAATTTGAATTTGTATATAATTGAAGATAAAATGCTTCATAAAGTATATTCAGACATTGCATTCTTATCCCATTATTCCTATATCTGCTTATTTATTTATCCCATGGGATTAAAAATACCCAGTATTATGTACTTTGCAGGATTTTTAATCCTAAGAAGGGCAAATATGGGATTTTTAATCCTATGTCGCCTATTATGGGAGAAAAAATCCCATGGGAGAAAAAATCCCTCAAAGATTTTTTTCTCCCATGGGATTTTGGTGGGATTTTTGGTGGGATGAAAAATCCCGCCATTCTCCCATGGGATTTTAGGTTTTGACAGAGGTTTATGAGAAAACTACTACATTGTGGAAGTTGATATTGACATGATGAGGTCAGAATAAAAAATCCCACCAAAATATAGAAAAAAATCTAATGTAGGTCTTTTCGAAAGGGTACCTAAAAGTCCGGACTTTGTCGTGTCCGGACTTAAATGTCGCAGTGTTCAAAGGATATTTGAAGTTTAAATATCATTAAATTTTATTCAGCGGAGAAAGAAGAGTTGTGGATAAGAGATGGGCACCATTTAATATTAAACATGTAAATTGAAAGAATGCCAGTGTCCATTTTTGGCTGTAGGAAATTAAAAATATGTGTCGGGTCGAAAGTAAAACAGAATTTCACAATGGTACTATGTAACAAGGATTCTGCGAGAGTTTCATTAAATTTGATTAAATGGTATAAGAGGAGTTGCGGATAAGAGATGGGTTCCCCAAAGGTAGCAGACGGACAAGCGGACATCCCGATCATAAAACCTTCCAACTTTTCAAGCGAGAGGAGGGATATAAAAAGATTTAGTTAAATTAAACTTTCTTACCTTCCAAATCATAATAAATGCCTTTATAAGTTTCACTAGCATAAAATGTCTAAAATTCTTATCTTCTTAAAAAATGTATGCACCACAGTTAAAATAAAATATTCATTTTTTAAAATCTTTTGATTATTCGAATCATTTTCTGTTCTTTTTGAAGAACCCAGAAAATGATATCTCGAATAAAATAACATTTATTTTTATTTTAACAATGTCCAAAGATGTTCCAAACCTTTTATCATTAAAGTCAAAACGTATTTTCTGTTTTGCATAAATACTCATTTGTCATCATGTTAATTATATGTTTCTCTTTTTAAGACGCATAATAGTACAGACTGTATCCTTGAAATAACAGGAATTAATTAAATCAGTATTCTTATTCTGTAATGTAAATGATACTGAATCAATATGGAAATATTAGTAATACGTTTTGCTTTTTCTACGTATATAGGAATTCTGTTATAATGAAAAGGTAATAGAAATTTATCGCGCTCATTTTCAGGATTCTGTCGATTTAGTAATCACGCGACGGACATCACAACGAACCGGAAGTTGCTAACAGGAATTTATTCGCCATCGACATCGTCAGCAAAAATTAATGAGGACACGTGGTTCCGGTGGCGCCGCAGTAAATGAATGTTTCGATTAAAAGAATAAACATAGAGTAAATCCGAACGGCATTGAGACCATTAAATAATTATTTCTAATATACAGAATCCTTTTACAAAAGGCCTGGCGGCGGATCGTTACCGAGAAAGCTAAGGAAATGATCATCCATTTTAATTAGCCGGCTTTTAGCTCGTCGTAAAACTTCGATGCTCTTGAGAAAAGCCTCTCAGCCGGACGTCTCTGCTTTGTTCCAGTGGTTTAGGAGAACGAAGGATTTATCATTGTGGTCCAGAACTCGTCGTGTTGTTGTGTTTCTGATATTGAATATTAGAAACTTTAATGCTTCGTTTAGCTATAAGAGGAGCTGATATTGAAACATTCTTATATCAAGAAATTATGATTTCAAATTTAAAATGCAACCAGATATTACCTTTACTTTACCTTTACCAATTCTTTTTAATGGTTTAAATGCCATTTAGTATAATTTATTTAATATATGCAAGGACATGTTCCACGTAGTATCAATTTTTAAAACGGGGCCTACTTCTGATAAACAAGTTTGTCATATCCACTATTTCGTTTAAAGAGATCGTTATGCAAGAAAAACGGTCGATATGAAGATATTGCAATTACAACACTATTATATAAATACTAACTAACTGTAACATTCCAATCGATAGACCGTTATTTACTTAATATGTCTATGCTCCTTCCGTTTGACCGATCACGGTTGAGGTGAAAGGTCAGCAGGGGATGCCTCCTTCTTTACGACAACTGATCCCATACCCTGAGGTTTTAGTGGTCAATGTTTGATCTGTTCCAAATCTGTATAGTTTTTATAGACTATTGAGCTTGAATTCTATTCGTTATATCTATATTTTATTAGACTTAACCTTTACACTAGCGTGTTTGATGATATTAATGAAATAAGAAGTCTACAGAAAAAATTACTCAATAGCTGTATAAAAAAATATAATAATACAATACATCAAAAGAGTGCTGAAATGTAAAAAGTATTAACTATTAGAAAATAGCCAGGAATATTAAATAATTACTAATTAATGTCAAATTATTGTAATAATGTACATCTGATGATGTTTCCATGCATCACAAAATTCACTAGCAAACTTATCTCTTTTTTCTTAAGCATAAAATTTCCTAAAGACTACGAAAACATCCTAATTTAATTCTATAATTGAAAAAATGATACTGTTCTGGAACAAAATCTTGATATTGCATCATACATGCTCTAATGACCTTACTTCAAAAGTTGTCACTGAATAATTTATGTTCTAAAGAAATAATAATAAAATTGCTTTTTAAACGATTCACTTTATGATTGTCTAGTAATTTCTTAGATTCTGAAATTTGTCTTTAATCAATGAGATTTGCATTTTACAATAATAATTACTAGAAGGTGTTAAACAGAATTATGTTTTCAATAAATAATGAATAACCTATAATTAAGGTGTTTGACATAAGAAGCATGAAAAAGAAATCATCGTCAAAGATTTTGTAAAGTTGATGGATTATTTGATTTGAAACTGCATAGAAAATTCATTTTGTTATTATGCATTGTTTCTTGCTTGAATACTTATTCATTACTTCAAATAAGTTCTTCAAGGTAGCATATCCATTGCAATCACAAGTAAATATTTTCAAATCATAATTTTGAATCTGATTCAGTCAAAGGATAGTGTAAGCACATCATTATTTTATAAATTCTCGTCAGAGTAGTGAAGTAATTAGAGAATTTACTCTAAGAGTCGCGGAATATGGAGATGACCAAGTGTCAAATACCAAAGGTCTAAATTTGCAGTCCTTCACTGGCAAGTGAAAGCGTCTTAATACCATGAAAAAATTAAACAATAAACAAGATACATACCGGTATTTTACATCGTTTTCCTGATTAGAAATTCTGTGAAAGGATATCGTAAGGTATATCATGTACATCATTAAAAAAAACAACAACAAAAATTGTCGATAGCATCCCTCCCCTTAATTATTTCCCGAATATTTCTTCCCGATATACATTCGCAATAGGTATATGACCTTTTTCCACATAAAATTTAAGGTTTCATGCTTTAAGTAGGACTTTCTCTGATCAATGGCCCCGAATGCCGAGTAAAGGTCTAAATTATGAAACTTTTATATGTAAAAAATATGTTACACTCCCACGATCCCACGTCTGATATTTTGGAGGTCTGTATTCTTATGCTCCAACCTGTATTGTTAAGAGAACTTTTGAGCTTGAATACTGTTCTATTTCATTTCATAAATTGAAAATAATCTCTTTTTGAAAATTGTCATTAATTTGACTAATAATCTTATTTGTATACTCTCATTCTGATTTTTTTTTTACTTTTCTACTAACGCCAAAATATTGAGTGAATTGCAAACTTTTGTAAAACAATACTTTTATTAAAATTGCATTAATGAAGATTTTTTTTTTTGGTTTGGAAAAATAAGAACTGTTTTTGAATTTATGTAAAAGTCACACATTATATTAACATTATGTTTTGGTCTGAATTGAAAGTTTTCTTTTTTGTGAAAATTTTCTATTGCAAACCTTGTTGTTCATAATTGAAAGCAAAAGTTTATTAGTAAGCAAGAAATGTTGTATTTGATACAATTTCATGCATGTTTCTATTGAAATATATACTAGGTTTTTATCACAAAAAGTCTATATATACATACTTACTTGTTATTTTTCTTTTTTATTATTAAAAATAGGACAAAATCTTTCTGACTTTGATCATTGAGACTTAACCTTCAATGAAATTTTTTTTAATAATCTGTCATTATTTAACTAATATTATATTTTCAAAACAATTTTCAAAATAGAAACTAGCGAAAAATGAAAGTAAATTCATATTAGTAGAACTTTTAATACTTTTAAACGAGGAAAAAGTAAAATCCTGGGACACCGAAAAATTTTAGATGATTACTAACAATCAAGTCTGTAAGAAAAAAGACAAAGATCTATCAAATTACAACGTTAAAAAAGCTTCCGACATCTTGAACAAAGCTCTCACGGTTCCTGCAATACGTTAACGATGTTTGGCGGGCCTTCCATCCTCTACCATTAACCGTCCTACCTTCCCGCCATTGTTGTCGTCTGCTGCTACCTGGTAGTTACCCCGATTTGCACGTAATAAATCAGAGCCTTGTTGAAACGATTAAATATGGTTGACGGTAACAACAAGCGACCATCCGTAGGAGAATATGCTCAGTAATGAAGGTGGACGTTTTCACATAGTACCTTTTTACCGATAAAATACGATGTATCAATTTAATGGAAGAAACTAGCAATGTGGCCCCCTCTTTTAAATTAAGTTGATCAAATTTCCAAATTAAAGGACTGACATTCAACGATATAAAACTGCAAATTACTTTAATATCACGAAAATTGCAAGTTCTCTACTAAGAAAGGCCAGTTTCGTCTTCTTTTGTGTAACAGGTACTTATTTTCTTAATTTGGTTTAATCGTAGCATTTTGTTTCCATCTGAGATATCAAAGAAAAGATCAATTTTCTCCCTTTTTATACAATTAATTCTTCGTCCTACACGCAAAGCATCTGAATACAACACGCCAAAACGTTGTCTGAAAAGTTCATTTGGGACATATGGTCATTTATCTTTTTTAAACAAAATACTCTACGTAGAGTACATGTATTTATTTATTTTCAATTTTTGTTCAATAAAAATAACGATAATTCCTGATATGCAAAGTATTTTTTTTAATAACGTGTATATTGTGTCTAGTCTATGCTTCAAAGTTACAAATATGGAATTTAATTATTTCGCGGATGGGATATATTAGAAAAATTACGAGGGCATAGCACGAGTGAGAACAAAAATAAAAACACACGAGTGAAATAAATGTTAAATATTTTTTATTGCAAATATTTATTTTTCTGTATGTTTCATTTTTTTCACCTTTGTCTTTTCGACGAAAATAAACAGTGCTGTGGGTTGTGACGTGAAAATGGAGTTTTTACAGACGAAATACTCCACCATGTTCGAATCCCGATTGACAGTTATTGTGCCCCTTTATAAGCTATCCTGGTTTTATTTGTCTGTGGAGCCTATGTATTAAATTTTTGTGTCAGAACATTTATCATGGTCTTCAATCGACTTTCAGATACACTGTGTATGTAGAAAAGAAATTTTATCAATTAAGAATAGTCAATTAATTCCTAGGCACCTTTATATATTTAAGTAAACTCTTAATAAGATGCAAATTATGACAAACTTAGTTTACATTTGGATGAGCTTAAACTAAAGACTATAAAGGCAAAGTAAAAACTGAGCCAAACGACAAAAATGAGATGACTTTGAATCCCACCGACAAATTTAAGCTATTTAATATGCATTTTAGTATTTTGTTGATTATGTCTCCCAACTTCTTAAATACAGTACCTCAAAAACGAAAATAATGCTTTGAGAATGATCAATTTTCGAACCGAGACAGGCTACTGATTAATATTATGATGTTACAGAGTTTTCAACAACCTTACTTACAGTAAGCATATCGTCAATTTTATAATATAACAAACATCTATCAAAACTAACATAGCACTAAGTCGTATATTGACAAACTATTCCATACCCTATAATCCTTAAGAAAACATTACATTATTATGTCGATCTGATCAACACACAGGGTTTACAGCAGGTATGACCCGTCAACAGAGAATGTTTTTTTTTTTCCTTGTCACTTAATCCTTCCTCTGGAATTTAGAAAAGTCCGGTTTTATGCCTTGAACACAGATCTTGTTTAAAGATTTTCCAGTTTTAATTCGTTTTACACACCTTCATTGAACAGTTGAAACGCAATTAGTACAGTAAGCATTGTGACATTGAAAATTGGATACTTATACATGTAGATTCTAATAACATGTTTTGAGAATATGGAATCAGAGAAGCCTATTACTTTCACTTTAGCATATATAATAAACCTTTTTTTTTTTTTTATAAGTTTAACATAGATTATAATTATATTTTTATTATATGTTTTTCTTATCACATGTAATTATATTCTATTTTACTTCAATTTTAATGTTTTGAAAACAAAATATGTCAGCTCTCTCCGAATATTTACACATAATATATTATCTATGTATTCATTTATAGAATATAAAAAAAGACAAATTAAAGGTAATTCCAGATACGATTAACGAAAGGAAAATATTTTACAGTTTTAATGTATTAAAAGTATATAGATTTAATACTAAGTTTTTCGCCAGCAATCAGTGTAAAATTGCCTGGTAAAGATAAGCACACACGCAAAATAAATTTTGATGGTAAGTTAAACTTTCGATAATTTTCCACTTCAATCAGTATTTGTCATTGTCTCATTTTGAACACTTTTTTTTTGCAATTTTGATTACCTTTAAAAAATGAACATGAGAATCTTCAAAAAATAAAATACAATTCTCTGACAAAGAAAATATAGGATTCTTTGTTTGATAATGATTAAAATTGACTATATCATTTTTTGAATTTAAAATGTAATCATTGAGAAAGTGTTAAGAATCTCACTTTTGGAGGTCTAAAAATTCTTTCTTATTAGTATAAATATTCCAGTTTTATTGGTTTTTATTGTTAGGCCAATTATTGTTAGACTTTTTACTAATTTTAACAAAGTACACAAAGAACAATCTGCAATGACCAGAGAGCAATTCAAGGTGGTAAAATTTTAACAAAAATATCCTTAACTTCCATGATGATAGTCTATATCTACACATTATTTCTTAATTTATGCGAAAAAAATTCTTATTTTCATAGCTTCCTTCAAATGTTCATCCTTTATGCTTCGAATTAAAGTTAAAAGCGAGATAACTTGATTCGGAATATCGGACATACAGTCATGTAGTTCACTTAATCATGGCCGTGCCAACTGTATGAGCTATCGATGGCAATGAGACTGAATAAGCAATGTATCTTCATTCATCTGCTTCCTAGATGTACAAAGAAGAATTTAAAAAAAATGGAAGAAGTTCCAAAATAGTTTATTTGGAAGTGTGAACAATTGCTAGCTTCATATGAAAATTGACAAAAACATTTATAAAAATCCTCGTAAAAGTAGTTTTAAAAAACATATTTTTCAAAATCAACATGAAAGCAAAATCTACACTAACTTCTCCAATGCATGTGCAGAGGTTATTAATAACTATACTGATACTAGTAAATCAAACTCTATCCCGAATTTTCTTGTACGCTTTAGCATGTTTAGCGACCTGTTTTAGAATATATTCCTTACAATCAGCATCCCTGAAGGAAACCCCTCAGAAATCCGCCTTTTAAGACTGAGCATGCAAAGGGTGTCCTTTTACACTAAATGATGAATTTTTACCATACAACTCGAAACCTTAATTACAACATGTAGCTTAATTGTTTTATTGTTCATTAAACATCAAACTTTTGGAGTATACTTAATTTAAATCCAAAACAATTCTCTGAACATTCCGTACTTTATTTTCTACAAAATAACTGGCTGAACCATGCATCAAAACTGTTTCGTTATGTTCCATCCCGAATTTTCTCGTACGCTCTAGCGACCTGTAGAACTGTAGTTTCATCGAACATTTTCCCCACAAGCATCATTCCACAAGGGAACCCTTCACTAAATCCAGAGTTAATGGTGAGAGCAGGATGTCCTGTGGCGTTGAATGGGGCTGTGTTTCTTAACATTCCTAAAAGACTTAATGTTTCTAAAGGAAAAACAGAAAAATTAATTATCATCAAATTTACAGTAGATTAAGTATACAAAAGCAGATAAAAGTTGATTTTCCACCTTGAGTCGTTGATAGTTTTAGTTACATTAACATAATATTCAAAGTAAACTCTTTTGCATCTTGATGTACAAAGTATTTGTTTTTATGACAATTTAAATAAATATAAAGCAAAAATCCCATTTCTGTTCTCTTTCCTTTCCCTCGATCTCTTACCTTTAACAGACATATCGGTGGTAGGAAGTTTTGAAGGCTTCCCCCGAAGTGTCGGTAAAATCATGACGTCATAATCCTTGAGAATTCTGTTATACTCCGATGTCAGAAATTGTATTAGGTTCTGTCCTTTGGCATAGAATTTGTTTTGATAGTTCCTCTGCATAAACTCAGAAAACACCATGAGGATTTTTACCATGATGGGACAATCAAAGGGGCGGAGATTGAAGGCTCCGGCCAGGTGCTCCTGTAGAGGGAGGTCATAGGTGCCTTTCCAGCCATACCCGTGACCTTCAGTGTTAAATTTAGAAAAACGTATTTGCAACTTACATTGTACAGAATATGTCCCTTTGAATTCTTTGGAACATAAAATTAATGTTGTGAGTAAAAACTTACCTATTCATTAAAGGACATTTTATGGAATTTTGGTTTATGATTGTTAGTTGGGTTTATAGGAAAATACAGATACAACGTACAAAGTATCAACAACTGTTTGTATTTTGAAATAGAGAGGACTTTCAGTAGATGATGATCATCATTAAAATCAATTAAAATTTATTTTAAGAATCATTTATAATTTGTCTTTATGGTATATGTAGCTATTGCAAATTAAAATAAATAAGATGTATTTGTTATACACTGATGCCCCCGTATGGCAGTATATAGCGAAGGTTAATGTTTCTCAAATGCAAGTCAAAATTAGAGGTCAAGAAATAAAAATAAATGTCACCCCAACAAAGGGGTCTGTTAAATATTAAAGCCTAAGCACCAACAATTCAAAAGTTGTGGCCAAAGGTAATGTTTTGTAAAATTAGTTGGTCAAACTCCAAGGTCAAATATAAAGGGTAACAAGTAATGTACGCCGGGGAAGACTTTGTCATAAGAAATATACATGCAAAATATAAAAGCCTTTAAAATCACCAACTGTTCATATACATTGTGAAGATTACAGTAAATATTTTTTCAAAAATAGTTCAAATTCTAACATCAAGTCCAAACGGTCAATGTTGTTGGCATCCTTAGGAAAGTCTTGTCTCAAGGAATACCTGGTAAACCTGTGAAGTTTGACAGCTCTGGTACAAAATATTCAAAAGTTATGGACAATGTAAAAAAAAAATCAAAAGTGCATCAAACTCTAAGGTCAAGGTAAAAAAAATATTTACATCAAGGAATTCAAAAGTCTGGTCATGATGACACACGTGAAATATGAAAACCCTAGCAACAACTATTTCAAGTTCTGGCCAAGGTAACATTATAAAGTTTGGTCAATTTTTGCAAAATGGAATCAAACTCCAAAGTTAAGGAGTCTAATATGTTGGTACCCAGAGAAAAGTCTTGTCACAAAGAATACAGATGTGAAAAATGAAAGCCATAGCTCTAATGAATCAAATGTAATGCCCGGGGCAAAGTTACAGCTTTTGCGGACAGACGGACCAACAGGACAAAAACCATAAATTAGTACCCCCGAATCTTCGATTACGGGGGCATAGTAACATAACGTACCGTTGCCTTTTACCGATTCTTGATATGTCCCTTCTAAATTAACTGGTGTCCAGAAATCCCTACCTGTAAGTTCAAGAAACAGTACTTGTTGAAAAAGTGCATGTCTTATGCAAAATCTAGAATACGTGATAAATAGAAAGAGGTTTCTTTCAGTTCTGAAATGACTGGAATTTTTGGTCCAATGTAATTCTGAATAAGTAATTCATTTATCTGAGGGAACTTTATTTTCTTTTGTAGAGAAAAAAAGATAAAAGATAAAATTTTTATTTCTGAATAAAGAAAAACTTCATAAACTAATTTACTGTAGAAAAATTTCAAAAATTATTGATGTCTCAACATTTCAGAAGTGAGGGGTGGGGGAGGAAAGGCTTGCAATGCCTTTCCGTGGGAGGACTGAACATTAAATAAACTCCTACCATCCAAATGAATGGGTAGGGAAACTTCTGTGACGTCAGCCCCAGCTTCTCGTAGTTTATAAGCCGCTTCCTTCACATTTTTTGCAATACCTTCCTCTACTTCTTCAAAACCTTCCATGAGAATCGCTACCTTTTTCCCTTTTATCCCGTTGTCAATCTACAAAAATTACATTTATAATGGAGTCTTGAACAATGAATCATTTCTAAAACTTCGGAATAATATTTATTTTCATCAATGTAAAGCTGTAAAAGTTGTTCCCCTTCATAACGGTCTTAATTTTTTAAGCAAATCGAATACTTTGTCTAGGTAACTATATTTGTTTTCAATTGAACATGCACTTTTATCCTAAGTCAACGTGGAATATTTAGGCATACGTGGGTAAATATATAAAATAACTATAGAGTACAACTCAGTGCAAGGACTGGATAAACTTTACAAACAACCCTACATGTAGCTATATACCCTAAGGAACCTACTTAACTCAATGAGAACCTACAAACTGTGAATATGGAGGAACCGTTATTGCAGGAAACTGTCTTGGATCGTTACCATTGTCGTACCCGGCAATTGCCTGTAAAAATTAAAATAAAGTTAACAAGAATCTAAGGATTATGTCAAGAAAATTACTTGTCTTATTCTCGCTGAGGTAAATCACAATACATGTACATGTACCTCTAACAGAGCTGCACAGTCTTTCACTGTTCTGGCCATTGGCCCCGCGTGGTCTATGGTCTTTTCCATTGACATTATACCGGTGTAGGGAACTAGTCCATAGGTCGGCTTTAACCCCACAATTCCACACCAGCTTGCTGGAATCCGAATCGATCCGCCCTGGTCCCCTCCAATGGCGACATCAACAATATTTCTGGCGACCTAATAAGATGGGAAGTACATGCATTTATGTAAGCATTTTTATGATAATAGACCATGCAACATATTTACAATGTATCATGTCATACATGATATATGTGGCGATAACGAACAGTATTCGAGCTCAAGAGTCCATCAAATATTACAACAAAGGAGCGGAGCAAATACGGAGCTCAAAACATCAGAGGTTGGATCAGGTGCCATGGAGTAGTGAGCATTCCTTGCAGACCGGTCATACCCATCGTGTTCTAGCTCCTTGTCGTGATCGGGAAATAACGGAAAAATCCGTATCTAATGCGGATTTAAATAGCTGCGTTTATGAAAAATAATTGTCGCCTACCAGAGAAGCTGAACCTGAGCTGGATCCGCCCGCAGATCGTGTTGGATCATAGGGGTTTCCGATTGGTCCATATGATGACGTAAAACTACTTCCGGACATACACAAATCCTCACACACGGCTTTACCCAGAATTCTTCCACCTGAAGAAATGAAAAAGAAAAGTTGAACTTCACAAACTTTTCGTGACACACTCCATATTATTAAATTTTTACTAATAACGTATTATTCATACAAAAAAACTCGCATGCCGAAGGTATCAAAATCTGACCGTATTCTGCTTTCATAGCAAAAGTTATGGTGATCGATTTATCAGCAAAACTTAAAAGAAATCTGATGGTAGCATAACAACAAGCAAGTTAATTTTTTCCTTATTATTAATTACAATAAAACCTAGTGATTTTTTAAGTTTGGGGTATTTATAAATAATGTTTGGATGAAAAAATATAATTTTAAAGTGCATGTGTACCTATGGTACATTCTTTGTAAAAAAATTTATATATATGTATCTGCAATCTCTCTCACTCTAGATCTCTCTCACTTTCTCCCTATCTCTCTCTCTCTCTCTCTCAAAATATACCGGCGTCCAATATCCGTGTCACAATCGTGGCATCTCTGTCCGGAACGAACCCCTCCAGTATTTTACTTCCGTTCATCATGGGAACCCCCGCCACACACACATTGTCTTTGAGTGCTACAGTTTTTCCCGCCAAAAGTCCCTTCTCGGCCCCTTTGATGTCGCACCGGTAATACCTATATAGTCGATTTCAAATAAAAAAATTAAAAAATAAATATTAAAATCATGGAAACTGAAACTCATTATATATATTGTCAAGTAAAAATCTTAAATGCATTTCATTATAATTAGTTATATTGCTCTGAAAACAGGAGATTCACCAAGACTTGTCCTCCGTTTCTCTGTAGCCAGGGGTCCGGGGATATTTGACGGGAGGGGCTGGCGGAACAAATTCGTAAACCTTCTGGTAAGTTCTGCTAATACCCCGACAAAACTCTGCATTGAGAAAATGAAGATGTTCAACGTATTTTGGGGATTTAATTAAACCTATTTACTTCTACCATTACAGTGTTTATACTATTCTCTTAAGTAGGCAAAAGCTGTCCACTTCTCTAAATAGAATATGTTTATACATCAAATTTCCCATACAATGTTAAAAAAAACATGACATATTATTTGAATGTGCCCATGACAAAAGGACCTTACGTAATGACATTTTTACTAAAACAGAGAAATAACGTCATAAAGATGTGACGTTGCAGATTGACGGTAAACTTCGACGCATTATCATAATTATAATCACCATTATCATATGCATCTTCATGAAAGAAATACTGCATATTTTAATTTGTGACAAACATATGACATAAAAATTTACCTTACATGCATGTAAAAATTCTTATTAGCATTTAAGCATATCTGCAGCAATAATATTTCCTCGATATTGTTTACCAGTATGCCTATTTTTATTAATAAAATCGTTTATTATATGTAATTTTAGGATTTTCCATAAGGAATACGTTGTAAATGTGTGATAGATGACCAATTAATGAAAAGAGAAAGATGATCCGGAATTAATTATTTCTTTATGGAAAGGTACAGTAAGCGGGGGGGGGGGGGGGGGG
>PRKT01000233.1:477977-490641 GCA_003671525.1 Saccostrea glomerata
GGGGGGGGGGGGGGGGGGGGGGTCCTGTAATCCCTATGCACCGTAAACTGCGCTTGTTTCCTCTGTTGTGAGCTTCAGTCTGAGATCCTCTGAAATAGATTTGACGTCATCCTCTGATATACGAACTATTGCCGGGCTCTTCTGAAGTTCTATAAAAATAAAGAAACACTGTATATACCACAACAAACAATGACAAATGAAAATCAAATGTGTAACTTTTGTATGTTGTATATGCAAAACAGTATGAAAAATTCTTTAATAACTTTAAATTTCTCCAACTCTCAAATAAATTTTTCGTCTTAAGGCAAGGCACTATCAAAAGTAAAAAAAAAATATAAATAAATAAAAAATCACACACAAACAGAAAAAAAAACATGAACTTTAAATGTAAAACTTGTCAATTTCAAAATTAAAACAGAGACGCTGATGACAATAGAAAACAAACGTCGAGGTACAGGTAACTTAAATTGTCGATTTCGAAATCCAATTTACAGATACTGTCAAATAATAAATATCTTGACAAATATTTCACTCTCAATGTTCTTAAAGTTTGCATAGAGGTTACATGTACCATTGCAGGGATTTTTATTACATATGCATATAATTATATGGGTTGTACATTTAAAAGAACCGCTGTACAGTAAATTAAACTTACCTTTTTTATCTTTTACCGACATTTCTATTCCACTTAGGGCCTAATGTAAATAAAGCACAGGTACGTGCATGCCTCAACATTTAAATCACCCATAAGTACCGTGGCAAGTTATCGAGAAAAAGTTCTCTCTCGATATGTTCCATCGTATTAATTTTTGCACAATAAATGAATAATAATTAATAGCATTCCAAAAGATTTATAAATAAGATTCGCATATTTTCTATATTCATGTATCTTGCAAGGCAAAAATTTTGCAGAAATTGTTCTTTAATTTGACCATTTCATGAAGAAAACTAGAGGTACTGTGAGCACTGACTTTACTAAACAGTGGCGGATCCAGAAAGGGGTTACGGGCCTGGGTAGTACTGATTCGAAACAAGGAAAACAGAGGCGAGATTGTCGTAATTGGCATCTCTGGGCCTGTATAGACCCTTTTCCTATGAAATATTTTGCCTAGGAGTTATTCCCCTTAGCCGCCATCTTGTAAGGCAACATTCCCAAGTTCAATTTGTTATCCTGGTTACTGAGGTAAAGATAACACTATTTTTCATATAAATACGTTTGTTAAAGCCTCTATCAATTCATATTTTTAAGATTGCAAATATTTCCCCCCATATATTTCGTGCATGCATGTTTAAAACTGGTTGCTCAAAGAGATAAATTCACTATTTTGCTCTACAAAATGGCGGCTAAGGGGAATAACTCCTAGGAAAAACATGTCATAGGAAAAGGGTCTATACCACTGAGACAGGTGTTTGTGGACAGGACCCTTATTTCACGATGCATCCCACTTCTTTAATTTTTTTTTAAAATAATTGTAAATTTAGATATAATTTTCTTTTTTTTATCTCTTACTATACTTCATCTACAGTTTCCCGATAAAAAAATCACCTTGGAATCCGACAATAACGAAATAAACCAAAGAATAGGGAAAGGGAAAAAACGAAAGGGAAAATTTTCCTTTTCTTTTTACCTGCCCTATTCCTATGCATCCTCGACTCCCTACTCCTTGTTGGAGTGGGGAGAAGATAACTCTCTCATACTAAATTTCATTCTTTGGATTAAGAGGAGTTGAGGGTAAGATATGAGTACACCAAAGCCTAACAGACAGACGGACGGAGCGCAACAAACAGACGGACGGACCGTAACAGACAGACGGACATCCCGATCACTATATATCCTCCCACTTGTCAAGCAGGGGTATAATTGATATAAATAATTTTATGTTTCCTCATGCTGCACAATCTCACCGCAGCTCTGTTTTTGCTGTGATAAATTCAAATAAAATCAACACCGTTGTTGAGATGAAATATGTCATTTATTAAAATGACGAAATAAGAAAAAATATATACATCACATGATAGGGGATCAGAACAAAAGGTAATCGCACAAATACATATTAATATACTGATCCCCTAAATTTACAGATAAACAATATTTGCAAAAAATATAAAAACATTAGGTATACAGCAAAAAGATGGCACTACAAAAATAAATATGCCAATGTGTGAAATGTAATTTGTATATCAATTTAAAACATATAAATGCCAGGTAGGAAAAGCTGGGGTGGTGGTGGGTGTGCCAAATTTTTTGCTGTTATTGATAGCGTCAACAAAGCGAGAATGACCCAGCGCTGACTGGTCAGTTACAGACAGCATCAAAACACGTGATTATAATGGACAACTCTGATTGGCTGATTGTCCGCGAAGGGGTCTGGTTTGACCATGGAAAATTTTGGAGTTGCGTAACAAGCAGCCGAAAAAGAAAAACTGGGGAAAATTACATAACATGGAACCCGACACTTGAAAGGCCTGGGAGAATTCCAGCAAATGGAGAAAAATCAAAACATTGAGTTTGAACAATAAAATAGAACATCTAATTACTTACATTTAGACAAAAGAAAATAAACAGCATTCAACACATAAATGAAATTATTTACATAATTGTTGTTTTATGTTTCCTCATGCTGCACAATCTCACCGCAGCTCTGTTTTTGCTGTGATAAATTCAAATAAAATCAACACCGTTGTTGAGATGAAATATGTCATTTATTAAAATGACGAAATAAGAAAAAATATATACATCACATGATAGGGGATCAGAACAAAAGGTAATCGCACAAATACATATTAATATACTGATCCCCTAAATTTACAGATAAACAATATTTGCAAAAAATATAAAAACATTAGGTATACAGCAAAAAGATGGCACTACAAAAATAAATATGCCAATGTGTGAAATGTAATTTGTATATCAATTTAAAACATATAAATGCCAGGTAGGAAAAGCTGGGGTGGTGGTGGGTGTGCCAAATTTTTTGCTGTTATTGATAGCGTCAACAAAGCGAGAATGACCCAGCGCTGACTGGTCAGTTACAGACAGCATCAAAACACGTGATTATAATGGACAACTCTGATTGGCTGATTGTCCGCGAAGGGGTCTGGTTTGACCATGGAAAATTTTGGAGTTGCGTAACAAGCAGCCGAAAAAGAAAAACTGGGGAAAATTACATAACATGGAACCCGACACTTGAAAGGCCTGGGAGAATTCCAGCAAATGGAGAAAAATCAAAACATTGAGTTTGAACAATAAAATAGAACATCTAATTACTTACATTTAGACAAAAGAAAATAAACAGCATTCAACACATAAATGAAATTATTTACATAATTGTTGTTTTATGTTTCCTCATGCTGCACAATCTCACCGCAGCTCTGTTTTTGCTGTGATAAATTCAAATAAAATCAACACCGTTGTTGAGATGAAATATGTCATTTATTAAAATGACGAAATAAGAAAAAAAATATATACATCACATGATAGGGGATCAGAACAAAAGGTAATCGCACAAATACATATTAATATACTGATCCCCTAAATTTACAGATAAACAATATTTGCAAAAAATATAAAAACATTACAGCAAAAAGATGGCACTACAAAAATAAATATGCCACCGAATGTGATTGACGAACATAGTTTGGCAAGCTCATTGTGCCATCCAAGGTGAGGTTGAGCACAGGAATATTATCTTTAATTTACAATACTATGCAGGAAGAGAAAAAAAAAATAAACAAATAAAAAATATGAATGACATTAACATATATGCCAGCAGATAAACAGTGACCTGGCATCTAGTGTTGAAAAATTAGCAAGAAAACATTATGACTAACTAACATATGAAATGAAAAGTCATCTGTTAGATGGAACCAGCAGGCAGTGGTTATATTACTTTGAAGAAAAATAAGATTGCATGCAACTTTATGCTTAATATAATAGTAGAAATGGAAACACTTAACAGAACCAATAATTAGCTGCCTTGACCAAACAGCAGTTAAACACTATCCTGTACTGTACAAATGAAACTAAATCTACTTATATACATATCAGGTACTGGGCTATAGAGCGACATCCCTCTTTAATACTTGCAACCTAAACCTATGCTGACGTGCATTTAGCAGCAGTTAAAAAACACTGTCCTGCAACCTAACCGAATAGCAGCAGTTAAAAAACACTGTCCTGCAACCTAACCGAATAGCAGCAGTTAGAAACACTGTCCTGCAACCTAACTTAATAGCAGCAGTTAGAAACACTGTCCTGCAACCTAACTTAATAGCAGCAGTTAAAAACACTGTCCTGCAACCTAAATTAATAGCAGCAGTTAAAAACACTGTCCTGCATCCTAAATGAATAGCAGCAGTTAGAACACTGACCTACCATGGATTGTATTGATATAGCAAAAAGGGGGGAGAGGTTCATACTCTAATTACAACTGAAAAGATTTAATTCTTATGTATCTATGTAAAACATTTGAGTTCCATCTTCCTAAATGTTGAATGAAAGTCTCAGAATAACCTAGCTGGGCAGCATGTGTTGCAGCCCCTATTCGAAAACTGTGCCCCTTATAGCGCTTGGGATCCAGACCAGCAAATGCTATCGCTTTTGAAAGTTCACTGTTGATATAAGAATATGTGACTGGAGTCCCATTGACAAACTGGAAGAAGGGGCCTGAAACATGTGGGAATAATGTTTTATATTTATAAAGATTATGCACTGGACAAAATTGTGAACTCGGATTGGCTTGAATTGATATAATGATGGGCTCATTGTTCTTTTGAGATTTATGATGTCTAAGAACAATTTGAACTGCTGAAGGGTTACCTTTTACCCCCATAAAATTAATGTCTTGTATTTGAAGAACTTTGTCTTTATCTGCTTGCGTTTTTGAGATAACCTCCCCTAATCGCAGAAATGCATTAAAACATAGAAGGAAAAGGGCTTGCAAAAGAACCCGATTTAAAGCTTGTGGAACAGTAAAGGCTAATGCACTCAAAATTTTGTGCATAATATTTTTAGTTATTGGTAACCTAGCATCCTGAGAGGGTAGTAGCTTGTGACAACCTTTTAGTAGTTTGCGTACGATAAAAGTTTGAGTCGGATCTGTCAAATTTATCAATTTGTGAACATAACCTAATGCAGATATATGTGAGTCAAGCAGGGGTATAATTGATATAAATAATTGCATGTCTAAGGAAATGTATCTCGTTGAAATTTTATTCATCAATGAAGATCATGTAATCGTCAAGTTAACCCAACAATGAGATCATAGAATTTTGTTTAACCCTATAATTATTAAACATGTTGAATGTAACATAAATGTAATATAATTATTAAAAAAGACATATAATCAAAAAGCTAAATTTAAATTTAAGTTAATTAGCTTCAAGACTTTGACAGACGCAAGAGTTTTAATTATATCTTACATGTCTTAAAAACATATTCTTGATTTTTTGTACATTATGCATTGTAACATTAATTATACTCTTTGTTCAGTCTGTTTATAAATATAATCACTGTGTATAGCCTAAAAACCAATAAAATAATTAAATATGCAGACTAAATCTTTAAAAAAGTTTAAAAACTATGTCAAAAACAAATAACAAATACATTTAATGTAGAAGGTCACAAAGGCTACAATGTATGACAAATATTGAAAATCCGTATAATGTAAATCTGTGCTTCTTTCAAATTACTCAAAATCACGACCCGTCTCGAATTTTCTCATACGCTCTGGCGACCTGTAAAATTGTTACTTCATCGAACATTTTCCCCACAACCGACATCGCACATGGCAACCCCTCACTGAATCCTGCGTTTATAGTAAGGACAGGGTGTCCAGTGGAGTTAAATGGTGCTGTGTTTTTCACCATTCCTAACAGTAGTTCCAACGTATCTGAAAAAAAAGTCATCCAAAAAGTTCAAATTAATATACACAAAAAGTTCATAAACATTTGGACATTTTTATATAAAAATTCAATACATTTTGATTGCATTTCATATGCACATATTGAAGAAAAACCTATGACTGTTTCTAATGCATGGACTTCATATGCACCTCGAACTGAGTTACTTGTCGTAGGGAGTTTAAACGGCTTCCCCGGAAGTGTGGGCATTATCATGACGTCATAATCCTTAAGAACTCTGTTGTATTCCCTCGTCAAAAGTTGGACCAAATTCTGTGCCTTGGCATAAAATTTGTTCTGATAATTCCTCTGCATATACTCAGAAAACAGCATGACTGCTTTGACCGGTAGGGGGCAGTCAAATGGGCGGAGATTATAAGCCCCAGCCAGGGCTTCCTGTAGTGAGAGGTCATAGGTCCCTTTCCAACTGCATCCGTGACCTACGATAGAACATTAAGGTCAAGGTCAAATTTATATTTTTGAGGCAGGTCACAATTATTTAACAGCCGTGTTTTAAATCATCTGTAAAATTCACTTATATATTATATTCACTAAATCTTTTACCGTTTCCTTTTACCATTGTGTTGTATGTCCCCTCAAAAGCAACCGGTGTCCAGATTGCTTTACCTGTATGAAATATAGAAATGTCAGAATAGTAGCAAAAAAGCTGTATAATATAAGTTATTCTTTTTCATCATACAAAGAAGAAAACCATTTTAGTTAAGACAAAATGATGACTGTAAGTAATTATAATCATTGCCTCTTATTTAAATGAAAGTCAGCGTTTCAAGATCATCTATCCTTCAGAAAATGGTTTCAGATCCAACCCTGCTAACAGTGAGCAAAACTTAAAACATATGCACCTACATTCTGAGAGGGGTAAAAAGATATTAAAATCCTAGTATCTTATAAGTTAAAGAAAGAATGCCCTGAAATGCTTCATGTGACAGCATACAATGTAATAGAAAAATGTACCTGAATCGTACCATCTTTTTGGAATAAGGGGTAGGTGCAAAACAAGGGGGATTCATACCATCATTGTGAATTGGGAGGGAAACTTCTGTGACGTCAGCCCCTGCTTCCTTCAGTCTGTAAGCCGCTTCCTTTACAATCTTCGCTACGTCTTCCTCTACCTCCTCAAAACCCTCTTTCAAAATGGCTACCTTCTTCCCCTTTATTCCATCGCCGAACTGAATATATAAATATCAAATAAATATGAATAAACTTAAATGCCTACACAAGTATCAAATGTTGAAATGCAGGCGATGAAGTGTTTTATCTTGGTTTATTACAACCATTACATCACACACTTGAGAACGCTTCTGACAATTTTATGATAAAGTATTTAAGTTGAACACAAGATACGAAATTAAAGAGTTAGATCTGACCATAGGGTGGATCATTGAGTAAAGAGTCAAAAACTTCTTTATTCAATTTTTCTTAAAAGATATTATACCGGTATATAGGACAGGTCCATTTTCCCTGGGATTGTCCACAGATTTATATGAGTAAATTAATATATCCATTAACACTGAAAATCACACACTTCAACAAACCCCTCTCCCACCCCCTTCCTCTTTCCTAGATCCACTCCTTTGATCCAACAGGAACACTGTTTTCTTACCAGTTTAGAGTAGGGTGGTGTCGGCATTGCAGGAAACTGGCGTGGATCATTACCATCGTCATAACCAACAATCACCTGTTAAAAAAATACATTAAAACTGATTCACTTTCATCATACAAACAATAATGTAAAGCAATATGCGCTGCATTTAAAAAAAATATATGTTGCTGTTAAAAAATGTGTTATAATGATAAATTTATATGTAACTTAAAGTTTTATTATCAATTAAACTAAAATTAAGCAGAAGAAAGATTTCTCTGTACAATCCACTATACAGTTTTATATAAGAAATCATTAATTTATTGTACAGGACGCAATATTATAAGTTTGATTCAATCAAGGCTTATGAATAGTTCTTCCATCGCAAATATGAACAACAGAAGTTTTTTAACGTTATTAGCTCTACTGGTCAGAGACCAGAAGAGCTTATGCGATGGTAATGCGTCCGGCGTCCGTCCGTCTGTGTGTCTGTCTGTCTGTAAACAATTTTTCAAAACGCTACTCCTCCTACAATTTTAGTCTGATTACAATATCACTTGGCACACAAGTAGACTACACTAAGATACATAGAATAGTGCATCGGTTTTTAATTTCGATGAACGGCGTTGCCATGGTTACTAAAAATAGAATTTTCTGTGAAATTCCTTTAAAACGCTACTCCTCCTACAGTTTTGGTTTGATTTCAAATAAGTTTGCACACAAGTAGTCTACACAAAGATACATAAAATAATGCAATGGTTTTTGATAAGTACAAACCAGTAGAGCTACAGTCTCGACAGAGACTTCTGGGTTTTTTTATGTCATTGAAAGTTATTTACAACTTTGCATAAAAAAATTCCGACATCAAATTTGCAGCTCATATTGCTTTATAATAATATACCCGTTTTTTATAAACTTGATTTAAGCGATCCAAAGGCCTATTAATATCTCCCGATAAATTGCCTTACACACCTCTAATAGTGTAGCACAATCTTCCACTGTTCTAGCCATTGGTCCCGTGTGGTCAATAGTGATTTCTATGGGCATTATCCCGGTGTATGGTACCAGCCCATAGGTGGGTTTGAGGCCTACAATTCCACACCACCCTGCTGGAATACGAATAGATCCGCCTTGGTCCCCTCCGATCGCCACGTCGACTTCCTTTCTTGCAACCTTAACCAACAGAAGTTCAAGTCATCCGACATGTTAATAAAGTTTAAATACTTATCTCATTTAGATATATTTATTGTTTTTACACCAATAATAAATTCCTCAAATCTTAATTCCTTTAATTAATATTTATAACCTTCCTTTGCCTTTTTCGAATATTTTATAAATTTCTGACGTACTTTAAACTAAAATAATTTTACTTAAACGCAAACTTCACTCATTATTAAAACAAATATAAGGACGATTAAAATCCTAGTACCATCTGTCCATTACCAAAGTGTTTTTAATTTCTTGTACATGTACATGTATTGTTCTTGTTTCTCAAGAGAGTTCGAAAGGGAATACTCGTACATGTACACCATTTTGACCTTATGTGAAACTGTATTTTCAGACATGAAGCATCGCCTGTTTTTTTTCCATTACCAAGGAAGCAGACCCAGAACTTGATCCACCCGCGCTCCTTGTTGGATCGAACGGGTTTTTGACTGGTCCAGTTACTGATGTAGCACTGTTTCCGGAGAAACACAGGTCCTCACAAACGGCTTTACCCAGAATTCTACCACCTAAAACATAAATTACGTGTACTTATAATACTGAAGTTATTTTATCATTTTTTTGTTGTTGTAAATTTGTCATTTGTGAGCGGTTCTCAGTGGACTTTTATCTGCCAACTATAACCTCTCTCTCCCTCTCTCAACATACCTGCATCCAATATCCGTGTCACAATCGTGGCATCTCTGTCGGGAACAAACCCCTCCAGTATTTTACTTCCGTTCATCATGGGAACTCCCGCCACACACACATTGTCTTTGATTGCTACAGTTTTTCCCGACAAAAGTCCCTTCTCGGCCCCTTTGATGTCGCAGCGGTAATACCTTATCCATATAAATTCAGTAATATTACCAACAATCCTTTTGAAAGGATGTTAGAATTTTTTTTGTTTGCGATGAATGCATGTACACTCACCAAGAATCGTCTTTGGTTTCCCTGTACCCAGGCGTCCTTGGGTATTTGACTGTTGGGGTCGGGGAGACAAGTTCGTAAACCCTCTGATAATCCTTGCAGACATCTCCACAAAAATCTAAAACATGAATTTGCTCCTCTCATTATTCAAGCCTGAAAGTATATTATGCAAAATACTCTAAATGGGTACCATGGCCAAGCCTGCTTTTAAATCTTCCCTTCCGACCAAGATGATCGTTCTTCCGTTTCCAACTATAGAAAGATCTTTATGATCACCCCATCTCCAAACAATTTCAAAATTTAGCCAAAGAAGTTTGACAGAGAAGCCATTAACATTGACGAAGACTTCGGATCTGCTTTCCGAATACATGTGTTTTGAGAAGATGGAAAAATACCCCCGGTAGGTGCCAGTTATGATGCCATCCAGGGAAAGTTGGAGGCAAATGCAGACGCATACACACATGTAAGCGCGAAGTAGCACTAAGCTAGTTCTCGCATAATTTGCCACTGGGTATCAGGTCCAAAGTCCTGGTAAACAGTGATGACTTGTTTAGAAAAAATATATAAATGGGGCGCCAATAACGTAATTGGAAATATCGCAAACAAGAAAGATACATCCGGAATTGGCAAGCCAGCACTCAGTGGTTGTACATGAAGGTAGTAATACTTAGTGGGTGGTTACACTGTAGAAACAAAAGGACTTGAAACTTGGCCTAGTTCAATGAACTTCCAAACTGCAGGATGTTTCTCCAACTTAAACTACAGATCAGGAAAACCAGCACAGTGACTGTATTTCAACATGTACTACTTAATCTGGGTACAGGGCACTGACACCGACCACTGATCAAAGCGTTATGATTAAAACATGCATTGTTACGGAGTAAAAGGGAGGGTGATACCGAGCACTGGCCCCAGTTCTGATTGTATGCTCTTAAACTGAGTACGGGGCTGATACCAAATATTTCTATGATTTTTACTTAGCGCTAAAGTGATACTGAAAATGAGAATTGCTCTAATTTCTGTTTTAATTTACACAACATGGACATGTACCATATAAGGCGCTGGTTTCCTCTGTTGTGAGCTTCAGTCTGAGGTCATCAGAAATTGTTTTGATTTCATCTTCAGATATCCGAACTATCGCAGGACTCTTTTGAAATTCTGTAAAACAAAGATGTTTGTTTAATATAATGTTGAAGAGTTCCGTATATTTTTAAACCATCTAAAAATTCTTTGATAAAGACTTCCCAAATTTGTAGATCTCTCGATTATCATCTCATACGTACTGAAAACAAGCAAATTTTATACCATAATTTAACAGTGGTGAACGAGTTTTAAGTCGATGCACCAATTATCATTCAATATCAAGATCAAAGGTCAAAGCCGAAGAAATTATAGTTTGGACTTTCAGTTAGTGTTTGAAACATCACATCAAATTGCATAATCTTTAAAATTGTGACAGACCTATTACAGATGAAAGGAAGATCGGAGGAATTTACCAAGTTTTATTGGAGCAAACAACACAGTTCCCTCGATCTGATTGCATCATCATGACATGATTAACATGACATGATTAACATGATTAAGAGCTCCAAACCTTTGTAACATGTATGATAACGGTACATCAATTAACAACTTCTATCTAATATTCCTAAATATGCATCCTCTTTCAAAAGAACATTCAACTGTCTTTTGGACCGTGCCATGTTTTCGTTTACATTGACTGAATATACTAATGTAATTTTGTTCGTTAAAACAGATGTTTTAAATTAAGAGTTAATTCTAAATATTATTAGACAGTTTCTAGTGATTTGCTGTTCTATGATATCATTTTGTTATAAATATATTTTTTATACAAAATAAACAAAAGAAAAACACGAGCCTTATCAACAATTGATGTTGAAATTTCGCTGATCATTTGAATTCCCTTAAATAGGAATCGTATAAACATTAAAATTGGTTTTAAAAAATCAGCTGAAACTGTCCAAGTCCCTTTAAATTACAGCTAATGCACATGTGTATGTTGACAAAATAGGACATTATATCTTACATTTCGTTTTCATAACGTTTACACATTATCTTATTCATTCTCATAACTCAGAGTCTCAAAGTTTGACTAATCTCTATGTCCTTTGTTGGTATATAATTATGTACACGTTTGTATATACCACTGGATCTAGCTGTTCAATTTAAAATATTCTAACATTTAGAAGCGTATTAAACGGCTACACAAAGCAGCTGATAGGTTGAAAGTTAATTGAAATTTAAAGCAAATTACTGAAATTTTATCCTGTTAATGTAAATAATTCGACACCCAGCCTGTTTTTATACATCTGGTGAAACACACATGGCGATGCAACTTGTCAACAACATGAGATTTAAGCATTATGCCGTTATGCACAGTCAGTCAGAAGACGAATGCACTACGTATCGATTGGGGAACAATAAAAAATACAGAGCATGTTTCAAATTATATATTTTCAGCATTAGTATATAAAAATTAATGTGTTAATTTTGATCTTAACACTAACCTTTCTTTTCCTTGCCCGACATTTTTTCATCGATTGGACGCACTTTAACAGTATGTAAACTACGATGGCCGATATCAGCCATGACACCCTACAGTTAAATTAAGTGTAGAATGCCAGTGTTTTGTACACGTTACGTTGTCTGCTTTCTTATAGCTTTCGTAAAGTGTACAACGTTCACACCAAAATTTCAAATCAGTTTTGGCATTCATACTGCTAGTAATGTGTGATCTGACTTCGTTCAAACTATGGCCGATATCAGCCATGCCATTCTACAGTTAATTTAAGTGTAGAGTGCCAGTGGTTTTCAGCTCTGTCGACGTCACGACACTCACACTGCTCGGGAAAAAATGTGAAGTGTATACATGTGTTATTAATAGAGGGTTTACTTTTATCTTCAATTAAAAAGTCTTCAAAACTATAAAAGAAATCCCTGCATCTTGATAATGCGGCAGGGACACAAAGGGTGCCACAAAATAAAACATCTTGAGTTTTTGTTCTG
>PRKT01000233.1:492881-512290 GCA_003671525.1 Saccostrea glomerata
CGCATTATCAAGATGCAGGGATTTCTTTTATAGTTTTGAAGACTTTTTAATTGAAGATAAAAGTAAACCCTCTATTAATAACACATGTATACACTTCACATTTTTTCCCGAGCAGTGTGAGTGTCGTGACAGAGCTGAAAACCACTGGCACTCTACACTTAAATTACCTGTAGAATGGCATGGCTGATATCGGCCATAGTTTGAACGAAGTCAGATCACACATTACTAGCAGTATGAATGCCAAAACTGATTTGAAATTTTGGGGTGAACGTTGTACACTTTACGAAAGCTATAAGAAAGCAGACAACGTAACGTGTACAAAACACTGGCATTCTACACTTAATTTAACTGTAAAGTGTCATGGCTGATATCGGCCATCGTAGTAAACAACGCCAACAGTGACAGTCGGCAGTTCTACATGTTCTAGGTCATATCGAACTTGTTAGCTCAAGGTAAAATACGGAGTGGAGTTTTGTTTTGAACATAGTTTATTGAGATTGGAAACAAGTTCTAAATAACTTAGTCAATTCCTCTCCTTATTTACAATACATGTATGCCATGCAAAAAGAAAAAAATAATACAATTGATACATGAATAAAAATATACAATGTAATGTAATAAATCATTTAGAGAAGCTACATGTTTCGTCAATAAATTTATGAACAGCAGCAAAAATACTGTTATTTATCTGTAAAGGCAAATTAATGTCACCACATAATAATTTATTGATATCAATAGAAACCAAATCAAGCATGAACAAATGATTAAAAAGAGTACCTCTAGCATTAGAATAATTTTTGAATGCAAAAAAGAAATGATACTAATCTTCATTTTTTCAGGGTAAAATACTGAGTGGAGTGGAGTGGGATAGAGTTTTAGCGAACAGAACTTCTGTTACATAGTTACATGTTTCTCTCTAGTCCGAAAAACCTGACGTTTTCCTGGCCTTTTAACGATTTTGATATTTTACATGCCAGGAAAACGTCAGAACCGGCGCTATTACGAAAACTGGGAATTTCACCGTCTCCACCAGAAGTTGATTTTCTATAGTTGGGAACCGAATTAGATGCCGAAATCACAATTTATCAATGGCACAATGCTCCTAGAACTCACCAATATCGATGAATAGAAATTACCACTCCACATTCCGATTCAGAACTCGCACGATTTTAAAATGCACGAAATGAAAACAAATCTCAACAGTCAGATAAAACGTGTTCATCGGATTATATTATTTCATAAACGAAACATAAAAACGATGTTGGTGAGTACTTAAGGTGTAATACTATTGATAATATGTGAATTCAGCATTTAATTCGGTTTACAAGTATCGAAAATCAACCTCTGAATGCCGCCTCCGGTTGGAGGCGGCGATTTCCCAGTTTTCGTAATGGCGCCGGTTCTGACGTTTTCCTGGCATGTAAAATATCAAAATCGTTAAAAAGCCAGGAAAACGTCAGGTTTTTCGGACTAGTTTCTCTCTAACATCCTCGCCGCGTTTTGGATTTACAAAAAATATAGTTGAACACGACACGAAAGAAATGGACACAGACAAAAGACGGTAAATATCATTTTAAGTATCGCCTGAAACTGTTTTAAGATGAAAGCCTTAGTAGCTATTAAGTGATGTAATTCAGACATTTTTAAAAAGGTTTTAAATTCACGTTAATTAGCTTCAAGACTTTGACAGACGTACATTATTTAAAGAGTTGTAAACCTATCTAACAAACGGAATTATTCTTGATTTTTTGTATTCATGCATTACAACATATCCACAATCTCACACAAATCAGAGAAACGATATCAAAAAACCTTGACATTGTGAAGATGCAATCACAAAAGTTTTATGCAAAGGATAATAATTAAGGCTCTAGGATTATTATAATTAGTAAATGTCTCAAAGTGTCATATTTACATTATAGAAACCAGAATGGCATATACATAAAAAGTTTTATTTTGATATTCCTCATTTTCAATTAAACGTGCAATAAGAGAAATAAATGCATTAAAATTGTTTTTATTTCATGATTATACTCTTTTGTTCTGCCTTTTTATAAATATCACTTGTGTATATCCTAAATAAGCAATTAAATATGTAGACTAAGTCTAAACAAGAGGCCCAGGGCCACAGCGCTCACCTGAGCACACCAGGCTTGAATTTACTCCCCCCCCCCCCCCTCCAGGCGTTCATCATTTGAACAAACTAGAATCTACACTACCTGAGGATGATTCCATATAAATATCACTAATCATAGCTTTGAAGTACTTGTAAAGAAGATTTAAAAAGGTTTCCCCATATATCCCTATTTAAAACTTGGGTCGGCCATTTTGGCCCCACCCTTGCCCCGGGGGTCATGATTTGAACAAACTTAAATCTGCTCTACCAGACGATGATTCCACATGAGTTTCATCTCTCCTTGCCCAGTGGTACTGGAGAAGAAGATTTTTAAAGATTTTTCCTATATATTCCTATGTAAAACTTGAATTGGCCATTTTGGCCCTACCCTTGCCCCGGCGGTCATGATTTGAACAAACTAGAATCTACACTACCTGAGGTTGCTTCCACATGAGTTTCATCTTTCCTGGCCCAGTGGTTCTGGAGAAGAAGATTTTTAAAGATTTTTCCTATATATTCCTATGTAAAACTTGGGTCGGCCATTTTGGCCCCACCCTTGCCCCAGGGGTCATGATTTGAATAAACTACAATCTACACTACCTGAGGTTGCTTCCACATGAGTTTCATCTTTCCTGGCCCAGCGGTTCTGGAAAAGAAGATTTTTTTAAAATGCCATTAATTTTTAACAAATTCATGATTATCTCCCCTTGGAAAAAAGCGTGGCCCTTCATTTGAACAAACTTGAATCCCCTTCACCCAAGGATATTTTGTGCCAAGTTTGGTTGAAATTGGCCCAGTGGTTCTTGAGAAGAAGATGAAAATGTGAAAAGTTTACGACGACAACGACAACGCCAACAACAACGACAACGACGACAGACAACGGACAAATTTTGATCAGAAAAGCTCACTTGAACCTTCGGCTCAGGTGAGCTAAAAAGTCATGTACAAATATTAACGCACTTTGAACATAAGGAACAAAACAAATATATGTAAATGTAGAAGGTCTTAAAGATAAGGCTACAATGTATGACAAATGTTAAATATTCACATATATATTATGTATATATTTTGTGAATCTGTGCATATTCTTTCAAAAATCTCAAAATCACGACCCGTCCCGAATTTTCTCGTATGCTCTGGCAACCTGTAGAATTGTTACTTCATCAAACATTTTCCCCACAATGGACATTGCACAAGGCATCCCCTCACTAAATCCAGCGTTAATAGTGAGAACGGGATGTCCAGTGGAGTTAAATGGGGCTGTGTTTTTCACCATTCCGAACAGTAGTTTCAACGTTTCTGAATAAAATCACATAAAAGTTAATGTTAATACGAGTATATATGAAAATTCATAGAAATTCTGAAATTTTTATTTAAATATATCATATATTTTGATTGCTTTATAAATTCTCACATTAAAAAAAAACAAACTATGAAGTGTTTCTAGTGCATGGACTTCACAGGCACCTTGAATTGAGTTACTTGTCGTAGGGAGTTTAAACGGCTTCCCCGGAAGTGTGGGCATTATCATGACGTCATAATCCTTAAGAACTCTGTTGTATTCCCTTGTCAAAAGTTGGACCAAATTCTGTGCCTTGGCATAAAATTTGTTCTGATAATTTCTCTGCATATACTCGGAAAACAGCATGACTGCTTTGATTGGTAGGGGGCAGTCAAATGGGCGGAGATTATAAGCCCCAGCTAGGGCTTCCTGTAGTGGGAGGTCATAGGTGCCTTTCCAGCTGTATCCGTGACCTACGATATAACATTTAGGTCAAGGTCACGTGAATATATATTTTTGTAACATTCAGGACACAATTGTTTAATATTCTTGTATTATCAATTATAAATCATATTTTTAAAGTTCACTATATAATATTAACTAAATCTTTACCGTTTCCTTTCACCATAGTGTTATACGTCCCCTCAAAAACAACTGGTGTCCAGATTGATTTACCTGTATGAAATATAGCCATGTAAGAATAGGAGCAAAAAGTCTGTATAAATTGAAAAAAAATATTTTCATCATTTAGGAAGATGTCCATTTAAGTCAATACAGAATGATAAATAACTACTGCGTTTAATTTAAAAGTAAATCAGCGTTTCAAAATTATCTGTACTTTAGGAACTGGTGGCAGATCCAAATCTGCTAACAGTGAGCAAAACTTAAAAACACGTGCTCTTATATTCTAAGAGGTTTGAAAAATAAATTAAAAATACAAGTCAGGTAATGGAAAAATGCTAAGAAATACTAACAGCATACAATGTAATGGAAAACTAGAGGTATACATGTACTGTGGGCAATGAGCTCACTTAATGATCCCCCCCGCCTCCCATACCATTATAATTGCAAAGTCCACGTTTTCTTCTGGTAGACTAGACATAAGTGTTAGATCAAAAAATAAAAAAGGAGGTGCACAATGACATTATGTAATAAAGGATCTAAAAAAGTATTATTAAATTTTATTCAATGGTATAGGAGTTGGGTACCCTTCAATATTATGGAGCGATGGGTACACTTTAATATAATAGGAAGAATGGCAGTGTTTATGTTTTACTATGAGAAAATCAAAATACGTATCCGATCAAAAATTAACCTAGGAGGTGCACAATGGTTATATGTAACAAAGATTCTGTGAATTAAAGTCTCATTAAAATTCATTCAGTGGTATAAGAAGAGTTGCAGTTAAGAGATTGGTACCCCAAAGCTTAACGTTAATAAACGGACGGACCTACAGCTAGACGGACGGACAGACATCCTGATCACTATATACCCTCCCACTTTTCAAGCCGGAGTATAAAGATTTACCTGAATCGTACCATCTTTATGGAATTAGAGGTAGGTTCAAAATAAAAGATATATTTCATACCATCATTGTGAATTGGGAGAGAGACTTCTGTGACGTCAGCTCCCGCCTCCTTCAGTCTATAAGCCGCTTCCTTTACAATCTTCGCTACGTCTTCCTCTACCTCCTCAAAACCCTCTTTCAAAATGGCTACCTTCTTCCCCTTTATCCCATCGCCGAACTGAATACAAATTATTACATACATATAATTATTAAATAGACTTAAATGTCTTTATAACTACATGTATCAAATGTAAATTCTTTAGACAATGAACTGTTTTATCATGGTTTATCACAACCATTAAATCACTCACTTAAGAAACACATTCTGATAATTTTGATGATAAAGCTGAGCACAAGATACGACATTGAAGAGTTAGCTAAACATACCAAGTACAATATCTGATTTAGACCTAAGCCGAGTGAAAAGCATATGTAACTCAATGTTATTCTGTTGTAAAAATCTTATAAGAGAATTCCATAATTTCCTGGAATTGTCAACAGACTTCTTTATCATGTTAATAAACATATTACTCAATAAACTTGAAAATCAGAGATTCTTCGACAGACCCCCTCCTTTTTTTCCAAGATCCACTCCTTTAATCCCAAAAGAACACAAAAAGGCATTTGTTTTCTTACTAGTTTAGAGTAGGGTGGTGTCGGCATTGCAGGAAACTGGCGCGGATCATTACCATCATCATAACCAGCAATCACCTGTTAAGAAAAATACATTAAAATCTAATCACTTACCTCATACAAACAACAATGTAAAGTAGTTTTCTCCACAGACCTTTAGATCGCTTACAAATAAATTGAGATGTTAATTTATAAATTACATCCCAATTTTATTTAAAGTCGAATTAAAGCGATCAAAAGTCCTGTGGTTGCTTAACACACCTCTAATAGTGTAGCACAATCTTCCACTGTCCTGGCCATTGGCCCTGCGTGGTCAATGGTGATTTCTATGGGCATTATTCCGGTAAATGGTACCAAACCATAGGTAGGTTTAAGTCCGACAATTCCACACCACCCTGATGGAATACGAATAGATCCGCCTTGGTCCCCGCCAATTGCCACGTCGACTTCCTTTCTTGCAACCTTAATATCAGAGGGTAACTTATTAATTAAAGGCATACTACATGTAAGTTCATGTAACTAAATGTTCGCAAAAGAAATATCAAGAAGAATTTTAATCCTATTCACATAATCGCCCATATCCTACATCTCTTTTTGAAAATATTGGCATTTATATATACATTTACTATGCTTGTTTCTCAAGAGTTGGAGTTCGGGAGGGTATACAATTTTAACTAATCTTAAACGCCATTCTCGGGCATGAAAAAATGCATGTTTCTCTCAGGGATATAAATTCGTGTCTTATAACTTCTTTGTAACGATATATTGGATAATTTTTACGATCTAGCTAGTTAAAATTACCAAGGAAGCAGACCCAGAACTTGATCCACCCGCGCTCCTTGTTGGGTCGAACGGGTTTTTGACTGGTCCAGTTACTGATGTAGCACTGTTTCCGGAGAAACAAAGGTCCTCACAAACGGCTTTACCTAGAATTCTACCACCTAAAACAAACGTGTAGAAATAATACTGCAAACGATTTTTTGTTTTTGAAAATTTTCCTTTCTGACCGGTTCTTGGAGGACTTTTATCCGCCAACTTTAACCTCTCTCTCCCACTCTCAGCATACCTGCATCCAATACCCGTGTCACAATTGTGGCATCTCTGTCGGGGGAACGAACCCCTCCAGTATTTTACTTCCGTTCATCATGGGAACCCCCGCCACACACACATTGTCTTTGATTGCTACAGTTTTTCCCGCCAAAAGTCCCTTCTCGGCTCCTTTGATGTCGCACCGATAATACCTTGACGATATAAATTAAAATATTTCCAAAATTTCCTTTGGAAGGGTGTTGGGGCTTTTCGTAACTATGTTCTAAAGAAATGTTTTATGAACATGTTCTGACATACACTCACCAAGAATCGTCATTTGTTTCCCTGTACCCAGGAGTCCTTGGGTATTTGACTGTTGGGGATGGGAAGACAAGTTCGTAAACCCTCTGATAATCCTTGCAGAGATCTCCACAGAAATCTAAAACATGAATTGATTCCTCTCATTATTCAAGCCTGAAAGTATAGCATGCATAATACTCTAAATAGTTTCGGGGACCAAGACTTCTTTTAATTGGCCCTCCGTCCAACCAAGATGGTCGTTTTTCTGTTTCCAACCAGGATGGCTGCACTGTTGGTCTATAAATAGAGACCTTTGCGATCTCTCCAAAAAATCTTAAAAAGTAGTCAAAGTAGTCTTACAAAATAGCCATTAACATATATATCGATAGTGTGGACATAGATGGGAACAATAGAAAAAGTTTGCTTAAAACAGTCTGATTGCGGACTGTTGCCGAGGCCCTACATTCCATCAGGACTAAAAGGAACTCTGATGATGATATTGATGACCACTGCTGGACATTTCTGCGTTTTTACTCTTTCTAATGGTGATACTGAAAATGACAAGTGAACTATTTTTTTCTATATTTAATTGACACGATTGACATGTACCATATAAGCCGCTGGCCTCCTCTGTTGTGAGTTTCAATCTGAGATCATCAGCAATTGTTTTGATTTCATCTTCAGATATCCGAGCTATCGCAGGACTCTTTTGAAAGTCTGTAAAAAAGACGTTTGTTTAATATATCAAAGAGTTATGTAGTACTTAAATCATAAACAGGGGATGAGGATGATCCTAAGTCGACAACAACATATAACTGGATGCACAAATTATTATTCAATATCAAGATCAAATGTCAAGGCTGAAGAAATTATAATTTGGACTTTCAGCTGAATTGGCGTTTGAAACATCACACCGGTTTGCATAATCTTTAACATATAGTCACAAACGTAAACCAGATGAAAGGAAAATCGGGCGAATTTTCCAAGTTTTATTGGTGCCAAAATCGGTTCCCGCGATCAGATTGCATCATCTCTCTGTTTCGGTACTAGCCAACTTCAAAGTCCCAACTGTTTCTAATCTGATTTTTGAATGCCTCGGAATTCTGCTTTACAGCGACTTACAGGAAATCTCCTATTTTAATAAGAGTGCACTGTTTCAAAGACAATTCAATAGAATAGATTTAAAGCAGAGATCCACATACCATTGTAAATTTAGGACATGCAAGTATTTTTACTAATTTAAAGTATGTTAAAACATAGGTAATCAAAGATAACGAAGCTCACCTCGACGAATATTATCAGTGTAAGTAATGCAAATCTCACATCATATTTTCTTAATATTTAATATTAATCATGTTTATCCCAACAACAAAATTCTTGCAAGTTGTGTTTAACCCCTTACGTGGCATAAACACATTTCTACGTGCGTAGCGTGAAAAACATGTATAGTGTACACAAATATTCATAACTTTGTTAATACTGCATATAGACTTCAAGTTCATTGGGATTGAACTGTTCCCTAAACTTTAAACTGGTCACTTGTTTGGAAAATATAGGTCAGATCCATCATCCGAAGCAAGTCTGGTAGTGTCCATCCCTACAAGCATCAACCATGCAAGCTTGGTCCAAGTAGAGTTTATAGTAACTTTGGAATGAAAACATAGGCCAGATCCAGCATCCAAATTAAGCAAGTCTGGTAGTGCACATCCCTACATGCATCATCCATGCAAGTTTGGTTCAGGTAGGGCTTATAGTTACTTGGGAATGAAAATGTAGGTCAGATCCAGCATCCGAAGCGAGTCTGGTAGTGTCCATTCCTAGATGCATCATCCATGCAAGCTTGGTCCAAGTAGAGTTTTAGTTACTTAGGAATGGACCTGCTCCAAAAACTTTTTCCTAGTCACTCATCTGGAAAATGTAGGTCAGATCCAGCATCCGAAGCAAGTCTGGCAGTGTCCATCCCTAGATGCATCATCCATGCAAGTTTGGTTCGGGTAGGGCTCATAGTTCCTTGGAAATGGACCTGCTCTTCAAAAACTTCATCTGAAAAATGTCATTAGAGCCAGCATCCGAAGCAAGTCTGGTAGTGCCCATCCCTACATGCATCATCCATGCAAGTTTAGTCCGGGTCGGGCTTATAGTTCCTTGGAAATGGACCTGCTCTTCAAATACTTTAACCTGGTCACTCATCTGGCAAATGTAGGTCAGATCCAGCATCCGAAGCAAGTCTGGCAGTGTCCATCCCTAGATGCATCATCCATGCAAGTTTGGTTCGGGTTGGGCTTATAGTTTATTCTGAATGGACCTGCTCCAAAAACTTTAACCTGGTCACTCATCTAGAAAATGTAGGTCAGATCCAGCATCTGAAGCAATTCTGGTAGTGTCCATCCCTAGATGCATCATCCATTCAAGTTTGGTTCAGGTAGGGCTTATAGTTACTTAGGAATGGACTTGCCAAGTGGACTTGCTCCTAAAACTTAAACCTGGGGCAGCCGACGCCGGGGGTATAGCATAAGCTCATCTCTACTTCGTCGAGGTGAGCTAAAATTAGGACTTATAACATGTGTAATATAATATCTCGTTTTCACGATCGCCACTAGCCAAATTCAAAGTCCAAACTGTCGGGACATTCAGGTCACATTGTTTTCTAATCTGTTTTTCGAAATTCTGCTGCACAGCGACTAACAAAGATCCGAATTTAATAAGGCTGCACCGTTTCTAACACGATTCAAATTAAAGGCAGAGAGATAAATAAAGGACATGCAAGTCATTTTCTTTACTTAAAGAAACATGGACAAAATATCAGCTGCAAATTTTCAAATTTATTTTTCCAATTTTTAAATTTACAAATACTTAACTGAGCTAGTTTTAATGATGATCAAAAATCTGACTTTCAGTTGTCAAGATACAAGACAGATTAAGAGCTCGAGATACAAACCTTTGTTATGTAAACAAGGTCAGTGCCATAATTTCATTTACATAGGTTAAATATACTAGTATATGTTCGTTCAAAGCATTTTTTTCAATAAAGAAGTATTTTTACTCTAAATATGATTAGATAGTTTCTAGATATTTGGTGATTCTCATCTTTTTTTTTTAAGTATGATATTTTCTAAACATACTATAGTAAACGTGCCTTGTTTACATTATGAAGAATTTGAAGTTCTGTATCTCTTTTATAAATCAACAAATGATGTAGAAATTTTTGCTGAACATTTGAATTGCCTTATACGGAATTGTAAACATAAAAATTGGTTTTAAAAAAAAACAGAGTACATGTACAAAACGGTATTTTTCTATTAAAAAAAAAAAGAAAAAAGAAAAAAAAAAACTTAAGGTCGCATGTATAGCTGTACAAATCAAAGCTATATATAAAGTAAAATTAAGATATTAATTTTAAGGGGCCAATTGAGACACTTACTATATATCGCTCTTTGTTCTTTACTTACTTTTATCATTTGATATAGTATAAAACAGGTTTTTCACATTCACAAACTTTGTTTAACAATCGATTTATTCAACACATAAATTATTGCCGCCGAATTATGAAAACAATAATATATATTTTCATACGCAAATATTTGTGAAAATCAATCCAAAAGGTACATGCAAGCATAATGAATATATAGAAATAACGAACAGTGAACACTGAAACATCAGAGGTACATACATGAGATCAGGTGCCATGAAGGATTGGGAATCCCCTGCCGACCGGTCACAATCGCCCTGTGCTTCTTGTCATGATCAGGGAGAAATCAGTCGACAATACGGTTTGTAAGAACATGTAGTATGTTTTCATAAAAATAATATCTCATTTTGAAACATTTATAGAATGAACATGAGAGACAAAATGGGATGACATCTAGCAAAAATCGTTTCGTGTTCTTTATGATTTGACTCCTTTGGCCAACATGCACTTCATATCATTCCGATAAAAGTTTCAAAATGATACCTTATTTCTCAGATTAAATGGCCTTTATCTTAATTCGCATAATTTGTATAATCTTATCTCTGTTTTACCGAAAATCATATAACCTCTACCGAAAAAATAGTAATCAATATTTTAAAAGCAATTGTGACATGTTCCCTAAAAGCAATGTGGTTTTTCCATGTGCTTAGGACACAGGAAAAATTAAATGGGCGTGGCTCGTCAACGTTCCGGTCATCTTTGCAGGTGTTAAGGAATAATGAACCATTTTATGATAAACTACTCAAGTTGGATATATGTTCAATAAGAAG
Source organism: Saccostrea glomerata (assembly GCA_003671525.1). Classification (NCBI taxonomy): domain Eukaryota; kingdom Metazoa; phylum Mollusca; class Bivalvia; order Ostreida; family Ostreidae; genus Saccostrea; species Saccostrea glomerata. The sequence continues at coordinate 504,048 of PRKT01000233.1, forward strand.
GGGGTATTCTAAGCTCACTGGGTCCTAATAAGTGATATAAGTATTTAACATCAGGGATCTTAGAGTCAATAAATGAACGCTCCATAATTATATGCTCTTTTATGCTTCTCTCAGTATGGTGTTGGTATAAAAAAGAAATATTTCAATTGTATCAAAAAGCCAAAAAAGTACCCCGCATAATTTTCTATTGCATGTCTTTTCAATAAACTTGTGGCTGCGATATTTACTTTAGAATCAATATCGTTCCTTTTTTGAAACACGGAGTTGAGCAATGTGTCTTTCTCAATTAAACTTCATTTAATCAGTAATGTAAATTTGAATTGACGCTTTTAATATTGAATAGTATGAAAGTTAAGTAAATCATTAATATTACACTGCAATTATTAACCATTCTCGTTTAAATTGTAAAAAGATTCCTAACGTTTCTATTACCTTGAAGTTAAGGGTTCTTTTTATGAAAACATGAAAGGTACTTAAATTAGAAATGTAAAGGAAAATTGTCATGTTTCACAAAGGACAAAACCTAAATTAACTTTGAATAAGCGGTCTTTTACAGAATAGATATATTTTTTTTAATCATCGTAAGCATGTTTAAAAAAACTCAGTTACTTTTATATATAATAATAATTATAAAACAGTAATACACGTAACAATACAAGAAATATACAATACAAATATACACGTGATGATATCAGGTGTTAATATACAGATGAAATACATGGACAACAGTATTCATTGACAAGCTCAAAAGACCATGAAACGATACAAAATACAGATTTTGAAGCAGAGCAAACACGGATCTTTTAAAGTGGGATCAATTGCCATGGAGGTGTATATGTGTAAGCATATTTCATACAAAGAAACAAAAACATTTTCGGGTAAAATCAGTAACATTTGCCTTGCGTATACTCGTACCCTTTCTTTAAATGGTAAATGTAATAGATTAACATTGTCTTACAAACAAAAAATAAAAAACAAAATATAAAACAACAAACAAGATATTTGTAATTTTCATTCAATTTTAAAAATATTTAATCATGGCCTACATGGATTCTCTAGAAGAGAAGAACTGTAGAAATATAAGGCAAAAAGTTGAATTCTTGTCTTAAGAATTATTTAATTTGCAAAATTGAAAGTGGAATTAAAAAATAAATAAATAAATAAAATTCAGCAATGTTAATGAAGATAATCACGAAACACCATATTCAGGAATTTAGAAGTGCATTATATATGATAGTTGAAAGTATAAAATTTAATACAAAATACACGCTCCTTTTATTATCAACACCATAAACAAAAACATACCAAAAATCCATAACAGTGTCATTTCATTCCTTTCTTGTATAAAAGACTGAAATTTTATCAAATAAATATCAAAATATTTAAATGATATCAAATAAAATTTGTAAAAATGTTTTGCTCATCTGCATTGTTCTTATGATTAAGTCTTTAAATGAACACGATTAAATAAAATTTCATTTTTAACTTGGATATAATTTAAAATGTGATGCTTTAAAAATCCTGATTATCATTTTTTTTTTATATACTTCTGTTGCTCAAACTCAAAATATTTAAAGAGTGTCATTTTGAGAGACTTCTAGAAGACATTTATGTCTCTCTTACATATTTTTACCTATCTCAAGATTTAATTAAGTGGTCACATGTTAATTTAAACTCAGTACAATGCTCTTAAGGCACAGAAAGTGTTGCAAATCTATTATCGATAACAAGTATGCACTGAAATACTTCATGCGTTTTTTCTACGCTCGACTCAGTGACATTTTTAATTCTTATAGCTTCCCGTCTCATTATCGAATTTAGATTTCACGTCTTTAGAGGTCTTTAACAGATTGCGTCCATGAAAAATGCATGAAAGAGACCAATTCAAAGTGAGAAGATTTATTACTACATATCAAAACGACCCGTTGAGCATAAAATACGTCTTTTGATGAATTTCAAAAATATTCATAGGTGTTGGTAATTAATATTTCTTCGCGTGTCTCGTAAGCGCGTTGCACTATTTACTTATTCATTTCTTTTTTCGCATGAAGAGATCAGTGAGGATTTTTCTTGTTTTTTCTGATTTTAAGAAAAATCCTGCGACTGAAGTGGAAATTGTAGCTTGATTAAACATTCTCTTTGTTTTTGCTTCTTTGATGTTTTTTCCTTGCTGTCTTCGAAAAAAAAAAAACCAAACCAAAATCATAATTATTCAAGAATTCAATTGTTTCAAATATTAAAGAATTGTTTTCCTTTCTGGCATATTTAGTGATTAGGTGGAAAATGTGTTAAAATACCTTTAAAAATATTAGTCTTCAAAATTTACACCTGCATGACATGTCAAACATATATTTTGAATACTTTATTCAATACAAACACCTAAAACTATGTTTTATGGAAAATTAAATCTTTTGAATGATAATTTCAAAATCATTTATCAATTAATACATATATAAACGCATTTCATATATAGAAATTATCCTCAATTATCCTCTTGGTCTCTTTGTCTTCCTGTCTTTCTCTCTATCTGATTTTCGTATGGTAGCAGCATATCATTCTCCGAGGTGAAGGTGCATTCTGTGTATAAAGGGCAAGCTATATTAATTTAATATATAAAATGACAATTAATTGAATTTTATAATAAAAATTTATTTAATTATATCATTCATCCACATGATGAAGAAATATATTTTCAAACAAAACGACTTGTTCCTGATTATTTTTCCTCATAAAATTTAAAATTTAAAAACAAAAATTGAAATTACTCATATATTAATTTACAACACGAAATATAAAAAATATTACATATATGTTATGTAACGAGAAACCTCTTCTTCACCCTTATCAGAGATAGAAAACTTTGATGGATTTACTTTATCAGAATTTATTTAGTTCCGTAAGTGGGCATCTCCATCCATTCAAACAAATAAAGCAACACACATTTCTATCATCCATTATAATTAAAAGATGCAGTTTTCGGTTTCTGGTGACAAGGATTTCCGGTGAGAAATTACCCGGATAATGTATAGCTACTTCCTGTTTTTGCTCCGTTTCCGTTCAGCATTTACACAGACCATCGATAGCGTGCGATGCTAAATTTTAGGATGATTGTAAAGACAGAATTGTTTGTCGTTTTAATCAGACTTGGTTCATTATTAGTTCACTCACGAATATACTCGATGAGGGATTATAGATTGATTCTCATGTTCATGAAAATAATTGTTTGACATGACCATTTCAGTGTCAAAAGAGTGAGGTGAAATTATATGATTGAATTTTTTTTTGCTTTTCGTGGTAGGGCTAATGCCAGTAAAAAACTAACGTAGAAATACAAAATCAAGAAATTCTCAAGAATAATAAGCTGATAGGTGTAGATCATTTACTGTTTAAGGTTGCTAAAAACGTATTAAAAAAAAAATTATAATTGGCCACAGAAGCGGTCGATCTATTTGTGGTTGTGTTAGAAAGTGCACATGGGGAAATGAGACGTTCTTTTTTGTATTCTTTTTTTGTATTAGTTCAGTAAAATAATTTTTAAATTATAACAGGTATGAAATCATGAGTAAATTATTTTAAGAACTTGTTTTAAACTAAGTGTTAATTTTGTTATAATGTTTCATTATCATTTCTTATCAGGTAATTGATAATTTATAGTTATACAAAAAGAATTTACAATAGGTACTCCCCGGCTTGGGAGTGTGTAAGATATGAAAGGAAATCTATGAAATGTTTTTACCATATGTCAAATTTGAAAAAATTGGTTGAAAGGCCTATAGAAATGTTATTGAATTTAAAGAAATGCCTTTGCTAGTTTTAGACATTTCTTACTATCTTGAATTTAAGTTACATATATATATCTTGTCAAAATAAACTGATAAACAACTAGCCAAATGCATCCAGCCTGTTTTCCATATATCTGAAACACACAACTAAATTGTTAACAACATGGCATATAAAATTAAGCTAATTTATGCACAGTTAGTCAGAAGCATCTTCCAAGTAAAGGGTTTCTGATCCACTCCGCTCCCCAATTAAATTAAAAACACCAGGCTGAAGCTAGCAGCCAATAACGGCAGCCACTAAGCGCGTAGAAGCTAGCAGCCAATAAGGAAATTCATCAAAGAACTGAGAGCACTCAGACGCAGTACTGTTTTTAATACTTTATTTTAGATAATTAATGGTTAATGATTAGAAAATTAATGCAACAATTAACTACATAATAAATCAGATACTCAGAGGCAGTAAGGCTCACCTGAACAAAAAAATTATTTAATTAATTAGGGCAGTTATTATACGCCTTATCCTTGAAGTGTTCATCAAATGATTATTGGGGCAAGGTAGAGGGGCCCTAGGGCTATCATTTGCCACTTTCAGAATGGGGCTGTAGTGGCACCACTTGGTGGTACCAAGTGCGTGGGGCATATTTCCAGCATCCATATTTTATTCATTGTCGGCCTCCAGAACAAACTAACACTGGGGATGGGTAAGGGGCCTTAGGGGGTATCCCTTGACAGATTTCTGCAGGGTCCTAGGGGCTGGAAGGGTCCAGTTAGCTAACCTGAACTTTGATGTTTTTCATCATTGTACATTGGGAAACGGGAAAAGGGCAGTTATTATACGCCTTATCCTTGAAGTGTTCATCAAATGATTATTGGGGCAAGGTAGAGGGGCCCTAGGGCTATCATTTGCCACTTTCAGAATGGGGCTGTAGTGGCACCACTTGGTGGTACCAAGTGCGTGGGGCATATTTCCAGCATTCATATTTTATTCATTGTCGGCCTCCAGAACAAACTAACACTGGGGATGGGTAAGGGGCCTTAGGGGGTATCCCTTGACAGATTTCTGCAGGGTCCTAGGGGCTGGAAGGGTCCAGTTAGCTAACCTGAACTTTGATGTTTTTCATCATTGTACATTGGGAAACGGGAAAAGGGCAGTTATTATACGCCTTATCCTTGAAGTGTTCATCAAATGATTATTGGGGCAAGGTAGAGGGGCCCTAGGGCTATCATTTCCCACTTTCAGAATGGGGCTGTAGTGGCACCACTTGGTGGTACCAAGTGCGTGGGGCATATTTCCAGCATTCATATTTTATTCATTGTCGGCCTCCAGAACAAACTAACACTGGGGATGGGTAAGGGGCCTTAGGGGGTATCCCTTGACAGATTTCTGCAGGGTCCTAGGGGCTGGAAGGGTCCAGTTAGCTAACCTGAACTTTGATGTTTTTCATCATTGTACATTGGGAAACGGGAAAAGGGCAGTTATTATACGCCTTATCCTTGAAGTGTTCATCAAATGATTATTGGGGCAAGGTAGAGGGGCCCTAGGGCTATCATTTCCCACTTTCAGAATGGGGCTGTAGTGGCACCACTTGGTGGTACCAAGTGCGTGGGGCATATTTCCAGCATTCATATTTTAATCATTGTCGGCCTCCAGAACAAACTAACACTGGGGATGGGTAGGGGCCTTAGGGGGTATCCCTTGACAGATTTCTGCAGGGTCCTAGGGGCTGGAAGGGTCCAGTTAGCTAACCTGAACTTTGATGTTTTTCATCATTGTACATTGGGAAACGGGAAAAGGGCAGTTATTATACGCCTTATCCTTGAAGTGTTCATCAAATGATTATTGGGGCAAGGTAGAGGGGCCCTAGGGCTATCATTTCCCACTTTCAGAATGGGGCTGTAGTGGCACAACTTAGTGGTACCAAGTGCGTGGGGCATATTTCCAGCATTCATATTTTATTCATTGTCGGCCTCCAGAACAAACTAACACTGGGGATGGGTAAGGGGCCTTAGGGGGTATCCCTTGACAGATTTCTGCAGGGTCCTAGGGGCTGGAAGGGTCCAGTTAGCTAACCTGAACTTTGATGTTTTTCATCATTGTACATTGGGAAACGGGAAAAGGGCAGTTATTATACGCCTTATCCTTGAAGTGTTCATCAAATGATTATTGGGGCAAGGTAGAGGGGCCCTAGGGCTATCATTTCCCACTTTCAAAAAGGGGCTGTAGTGGCACCACTTGGTTGTACCAAGTGCGTGGGGCATATTTCCAGCATTCATATTTTATTCATTGTCGGCCTACTGGATCCAAACAATTAGTACCAGGAAATATTATTCTCTTTTTGTCTCTCTCTCTCTCTCTCTCTCTCTCTCTGCTATTTACTTTAGTGTTACTGAAGAAGCGTCTTATACTTTTGACTTATTGTTTAATTATTTACTAAGTCTTTTAGGGTCATTCTTTAACGCTTTTAAACAATTATGAAAAAAAATCTAAATAATGAATTCCCTTGCCCTAAATTGTAGGGGTGCATCAAAAAGTCACAGAGATGTGGTGAAATTTTAACGAAGTTTTGTTTGAAAAATTTGACCGGTTTTGTGAATAAATTTTTAACTTTCGATACGTTCATGGAAAATAACTATTACAAACTAAATTTAATTGTTTAATTTAATTTAATTTAAATTATTTTCTGTTTGAATCAACACTTTTAGATTTTAATGGATTCTAAATTAAATAACCCATAAAACTTGTACCAATCATTTAGAATTTCTTAGCTGAGGGGTAGCTGTCAAGACCCCTCCCACCATTCCGTTTCCTAGAAACCTAGAAGTCTCTGACTGTCCGGTACTTAAATTTTTCATACTATCGCTTAAAAACATATAACGAAATCAAGAATCTCTGACTGATTTTGCTCAGTATTTACAATGCGGTTTTATTAAAAAAAAAAAAAAAACCAGCCTATCCTTTAATTTTTTATGATCGAGTTATATTGGAGGTAAAGAAGGAGCGAGGTTGCTTTCTTTTGGCTTTCGGCAAGAACCTTGGTTCACTTACAGGCGCGGATCCAGGAATTGAAGTTAGAGGGGGCGCCAGAAATAGACAAGGGGTCTGGGTTCTAGAGATTTTATAGGGTAAAAATGAGGTATACCAAGTAGACATACTTACATTTTCTAGACGAAGCAGTGATTTACGTTAACTTTGACAATTTAAATTTAATTTAAATCCGCCACTGACTTAAAAATTGAAAATTTCATTGATTTGTTACCTGAAATTTAAGCATTTCTTATGTATCGGGTTCCCAAGTTATAGTCTAGGAAAATAGTTTCCCTGTTAATGAATTTTAAACTGCAAAAAGTGCTCTTGGAAATTGGTTAGACGGTGCATTTGGTACAGAACGTTCCATGTAAAACACGTTTCGCTGAAAATTTGATATCTCTCGGTCATCTCTCCATGATTTTAAAACGTTATCTGTTTGCATTTTCATAAAAAAAAACAAATAAAAAGAAATGTGCTCCCCCGCTTTCGGTGTCTTTGAGAATTATGTGTTATTATTTATCTTAGCATAGTGTACTGTCAAATATGAACGCCCATTCATTATATGAAAAAAAAATATCGTGAATGTAGAGAGGTCAGAAATCATAGCATGCTCGAAAATATCTTGTCACAGGAAATGCATGCACATGTCAAATTTGAAAGCCCTTTCTCTTCTCAATCAAAAATTATAAGGAAAAGTAACATTTTCGAAGAGTAGGTAAAACTACCTGGTCAAGGTCACAAGGTAAAAAAAAATCATAGTTTATTCAGAAAGCTCTTGTCATGTGTTATAAGCATGTTCAATATGAAAGCCCTCTCTATTCTTATTCAAAAGTCATGGCCAATTTAATGTAATGTTTATTTTTTAAGCTTACATGTACGTCAAGCTTCAAGATCACGAGTCAAAAAACAATATATGTATTCATATTTTTTTTTTTCACAAGTTATACACATGTATAAAATGAAAGTCCCATCTCTTCTTATTCAAAAGAAATGACCAAAGTTAAGAATTTTTGTGTCAGACGGACAAAAATACAGCTAGACGGACAGACTAAGGAACGACGTACAGACGAACGAACAGAAACCTAATCTTACCCCATTTTTCTTCTGTTTAAGCGAGGGGATATTTTTTTAAAAGATTGAGTGGCAACCGGAAAAACGAAATTGATACTTCCAATAAAGGGAGATATAATGCTAAGTATTTTTATGATTGCTTTCCCCTACTCAGAATTAAAGGATCATTTAATGTCACACATGCTAGGGAAGACCATATAATTATGAAGTAGTTCCACACTTTTACACACTTTTGCATAAGAATTTTTACTCTAACTAATCCAGTGGGAAGGATGGGGCAGCAGTATTCCGCTGAAAGAGAATATAAGATTATAAATGTTTTTAAAAATTTAATACTCATCATCTCGGATTTTTCCGTGAGA
>PRKT01000233.1:514713-539010 GCA_003671525.1 Saccostrea glomerata
CCATTGAGCAGTGAGGGTTCTTTATCGTGCCAGCGCCTACCGTGACACGGGACCTACGTTTTTAAGGTCATATCCGAAAGACCCGTGACTTTCACTTCTAGTGCCGAGCGCTTGGCGAAGGAACAATCACTACCTTTGTTTACGTCTTAGGTATGACGCGGCGCCGCGAACGACAATCGAACCCGGGCCTCCCGATCACGAAGCGAACGCTCTACCACTAGGCTACCGTGACCGGTCACAAGGGTCATTGAATGTGAGAGATAGGTAATGATATGTTGTTAGAGATAAATGGACCGCTAATATGACTTTCATTCAAATATAATAGATAAATATCACAGGTACTTGTGGACAGGACTCCCCCCCCCCCCAATATTGAACCCCTTGGGCTTATTGGACTTTTTTTTTTAAAAAAAATTGTATTTATTACACTTATTCATCATGTGTACAATATGAAAAAATTGTCAAAATCCCAAAACAATCGCTCTATAAAAAATACCCACTATACATTATAAGGGAGACCCCACAAGTATCTGTGATACATATGCACTAATTGACCAGTTTAATAACAATTCTTCAAATTAGAAATTAATATATAAAATAAAACCCATCGCCGGCGCACGCCCGCCTTGATTAAAGAAAAATGATGACAATCTATGTCTTTTTATTATGGCCTTACCATAAATTAAACTTTAATCAAACAATCCCCTGAATTTAAAAATGAAGATCAACTCATCGAAGAAGTTTTATCGCACAAGTAAATATACATGTAATTTCTATAATCGGTATGGGTGCAGAACTGTAGCTCTCCGAAAGAAAATCTAAAGCTATACCTGAGTATTTTCTGTTGCCAATATTTTTTATTAATTACTTTAAATTCCTTACCAAAATCATTTTTCTCACTAAAATACATATGAAAAAGATATTTTTTTTCATTTTGGACGCACAGAACACAATGTGATATAATGTGATATAATTTTGATTTGAAACCGCATTGCTTCATTGTTTAGCTATGCCCGAATAAAATACTTTATCTTCCAATTTTTTGGCCGATATTTTGAAGTCTGTAGAAAACCTATATCATGTGCTTGTGTCCATTTAATAAAAACGTTTGATGTCCTTCTTGCTTATGAAGAAAAATTTGGTAGTTTAGATAAGAAAATACATGATTGACACCCATTATCCTACATGTACATGAGACTGAAATTGCTTCCAACGGACCTATTCATTACATTGTAAATGTGTGAAGATACTACAATACAATACTTCAAATGTACCACAGATAAGACTCACAACTCTATCGATCCACTTAAGCTTGCAGAATTTAAGTACATTGGAGACTTCGATCTTCATTTTGTATAATATTTTTTTAATAAGTAAGTGTTAAATTCGAACTGTTTTCACAGCTTGCCCAAATGATTGCTGAAATTGTAATCTGAAGAATTTATTTATTTACATTTTTTTAACTTGGTACATTTACATATGGAAAACATGTCCTTCAAATTAATATTATGATGCATGGTCATTCATTGAAACGAGTATGGGGGAGATGTTGAGTTTTGGCTGTGACCGATATTCAAAAAAGAATCTATCAACAATTAAAAAAAACAGTGAAAAGCCATAAACACGGACTTCTGGGAAATTCCAGCGGTAGTATCAGGTGCGCCGAGAATGGAGTAAGCATCACCTGTTGACTGGTCACATCCAAGTTCTTGCACTATACCCTTATTTTACTACAACATGACTCATGAACATTCATACATAGTATTATTTGTGTTTAATTTCATTTTCTAGAATTTTTCACTCATATGGAGACGTTACAACTTAGTTTAAACTTTATTTCATTTAAATTAGGCAGCATATACACACAGTAGATAATACATACAGGTTTCGGAAACATGTTGTAACAACTTATATTAATCCGTTTCCTTAAAGAGCCATAGCGCATTTGATAGTCACTTTCGCCTACTCTAGTAGTGACTTTTGAAATACTTTGTTTAACAAAAATTTTGTCATACAATGTTAGTTTATACATCCCTTAAGGCAACTCACACAAAAATAATATTCAATTATTAATAGTTCCCTCATACGATAGTTATAAAAATCGTTCAGTTTATATGGAGAATATAGTAAATACTGAGGTACCCCCCTAAACAATGACAAACTGTAGGAAAAGACCACCATTAACCAGAAAAACAACTTTTGAATAATTTTATTTGGATATGACTGCACTTCATTACGCTTAGATAATTTTGGTAAAAGGTGGTCTTCATATTGAAAATGTTGAAAATATGTATTTAATTTTTCTTCTAAAATTATTTCAGAATTCAACAATCTGTCTTAATTTTATACAATTGAGAATCAAGACTTTGTGGCATAGTGGTATGATTGCTGGAGTGAAAATATAATGATCGTGAGTTCGAGTTTCACAGTGCGTGTACTACGATTTTATTTTTTTCTCGTGTGCATTTTCCTATGTTTTCTTTTATTATTTTATAATACATGTATAAATATTTTTAAAAGAGATATATAATGCAACATTACACATTGAAAGTATCTTGGGGAAAAACAGACTTAAACTATTTTAATGACCCAAAGTCATAGCTGTTAGCCTGTTTTATTTTTAAAATTTTCAAACAATCTTGTTTAGAATAAGGGTATTGAACAATTAAATTACTGTCATGCAACAAACTTGCAACTATAAAAATATAACACTGGTTCACAAATGATTACACAAATGTGGATTGATTTTAATTTGAAAAGGTACATGTATCTATAAATAGAAACAGGTGATTTCCTTAAAATAAATACTTGTGTAGGCCGAGTCGTCGGTAAGGCAGCTATGGCTCTTTACTAAACATTTGCCACAACTTGACGGTAAAGAGAACAATTTTTGTTCCATGCTCTACATTAACGGCTTTTGAGCAGTAGGGAATCTTTTTCGTGTCAGCACTTTATGTGACACGGAGCCTCGGTTTATACGGTCTCATTCGAAGGACCGGTCCCAAGCCCAACAATAGGATTCGAACCGCGACGTAAGGATTACATGTAGTTCCTTACACCGTGACTCTAGAGCAGACGCTCCAAAACACTGCATGCCCAGGCATGTAAGGTATATATTTTCCGAATATCAATCCCAGGTCTTTGCCTGAAAATGTAAACTACCCCTATCCCTTTCCAAAACTACACACAAACAATGTATCTTCCAACATCTTGTTTTTTTTTACATGTACAAGGAAACGAGATACCTACAGTTTACAATGTCCAGAAGGTGTAAATTCTTTTTCTTAAATAAAACGCATTCAAAGCGTAAACAAAACTTTTCAACACTTTAACTGCAAACGCATGATTTATGATTATTATAGATCATTGTGTGTATTAATTTAACGGAAAAAATAAAACACAAGAAATAGTACATGCGTGTAAACCCCACTCCCTAAAACAGCATTTACAGGTGAAAGAAAAGGGGGGTCAGCGTCGCCAGTCGATGAGACATCACCAGGGAAGGAAAGGGTCGTTCAGATCTTTATGATTGAACAAATGCTAAATTGCATTCACAGCGATATGTGGTAGTTTTACAGCTTGGCGCTTACAGAGTGTACATCCTCCCAGCCCTTCACAATGTTAAAAAACAAACATTTTATCCCCCCGCTTGAAAATCGGTAGGGTATATAGTAATCGGTATATCCGTCCGTCCGTCTGTTACGCTTTGGGGTACCCATCTATATCCTCAACTCCCCCCATACCACTGAATGAAATTTGATGAAACTTTCATAGACTCTTTGTTACATATTGCCATTGTGCACCTTCTATTTTACTTTTTGATCCGACACATATTTTGGGTTTTCCACAGCAAAATATTGGTACTGTCATTATATTCATATTGGAGACGGGGTTATCATTTAGTGAGCCAATTGCTCACAGTACCTCTAGTTTCTTTTCAATTTTGATTTGCATCTTATGTTTTTTCCCGGATGTTTGGAGTCTACATGAATATATAATTATAATCGTAACTGCCAATCTTTGTTTAATGAAACTATATACAAGAGATACTGTACATTTACTGGGGACTTTGCAGATTATGTGGGAGGGGGGTCCGAATTTCTTTCAGTACATTTTTTCCACGGAGGGTGTGTATGACTCATGAATATATAATAGTTTACATCTAGTTTTTATCAGAAATGATTTTTACAAAAAGAATATTGCTCTCTTATCTGATTTATATCGAATCTATGTTATTTGTTTGACAAAAAATTTCCTTTTTCCTTTCCGTTCCGTTTTCCGTTCCGCGTTTTAGCAACACCCAAAATCAACTGTCAGACATCAATACTTGGGATGTCAATGAATAGGTGACTATTAGACTATCAGTCGAATGGACCTACGATATAATAACGAAACGATATCTGAATATTGAATAAATGCAAGAAAAGGAGGTGATCATAAAATTCTCAAAACATTGACACAAGCGTTAAACTAAAGTTTAAACTTATCTATTAATAGAGGTTTTACTTTGATAAAAACGCAACACATATGTTGGAATACTTGCTCTCTCTTAGAGGATGTTAAAACCCCAAAACTCTCTCTAGATCCTTTACTACATTTCTTCTCTTTCAGTTTCTGGTGTTGAGAGGTAGAGGTAATGATGTGTTGTAAATTTGCATTTACCGGTTGGCAGTAATTAAATACAAAATTTACAACATGACAATTTGTAATTTTTTTGTTTACTGCCACCCGGTATATTTAAAATTAACAACATGCCTTGTAAAACGCGCTTTATTCTCGTCTGAAGGAGCAAAATCTCGTAATATTCTGTCTTTTAATTAATTAACATTTAATCATATTGAACATTTGTTTTGAAAGTACAGTATTTACCAACCGAAATAATAAATTCTCATTTAATGGCCTTTTTGCAGCCCACATGACCTGTCTGATCTATACATTTAGGTTTAAGTTTTGACATGTGCATGGGATTAAGGTGGGAGAAGTAATTCACAGTTAAAGTTTCACTTTGCATGAAAAAGATTTTAAAAATGTTTTTTCCCATTATAAATTACGACAAACACAATATACTAACTTTCATGAAGTTCATCTTTAAGAATATATGTCATTCATATTTAATACATAAAGTTGCTAAGCATTTACTATCGAAAAAGGTTCCTGTCTTAGAATATGAAAATTTACTCTTCGCATAAAAACGTAAGTTATACAGTTTGGGTTTTATATTCATCAATACAAATCTATTTTTGCTGAAAGGTCATTCATATATCTGATTTCAATTCATATTTTATGCAGCCAACTGTTACTAAAGGAATTGATAAAGTATGAAATTTTGGGTATCGATTTTGTTCGATTCTTATCCGACTAGACGCTCTCCGTAAATTATTCTCCACTATTGTCTTCATCATTCAGACGCATTTTTTCATCAACAAATCGAAGTGGTTTGCTGATGAAGACATATTTCAATTGTATACTTCATTTTTCCCGGGCATAAAGTTATTAATTTGACTTGTACCATTTTTAAATATATTTAAAGCCTCTAGGAATTTCAAATGCTAGGATCACAAAATAGTTGCATAGCCGTGAAGTATTTAAACTTAGAAAATTTTTAATACAATAATCTTGAATACTGAGCAGTAAGGACATTTTGATAGCCAGGGTAATCATTACTTGAGCATGCAGTATCTAACAATATCGGCTAAGGTGAATATAGGGTGTTTACAATTTTCCTTTCCGATTTATTTTAATTATTTAATAAGCTTTCTAAAACACCAAGCTTTAAAATAAATAAATAAATGCTCAGAATAGTCGATTTCGAATAATGCGATCGAATGACTACGGAAAATAGATGCTAGTATTTTGACATCCCTACTTAATACTTCTGCTTGAATAATAATTTAAACGGGGAGGAACTGTTATCACTCATTATAGATATTATTAAAAAATATTTGTCTTTTTAATGATGTCGTCATGGTGGGTGCCCTAATAAATAAACGTAAAGGACTAACGTTGTTTTAAGAGTGCCTTAACTCTTTAAGTGGTATCTCAAATTAATAGAGGGAATTTCAAGTGACCCTTGTGTCCCTCCCCTTTTTTTGCTTGTCAAATATCTTCCGATAGGCATGATTGTATATTATGAGAATAGTTGAAAATATTAATATTTGCTTATTGACAGCAATTCTAATGTCCAAAGCGGTATTGTCAAATAGTGTTAAATAAAATAAAATACATAACACAATCATGATACACGTACAGAACTTAAATGTTTCCAAGGGCAGTGTTTGTTTTATCTTTTTTAATAAAGAATGCAAAAGATAAGACGAGTTATGTCCAGAGAAAACTTTTAGAAATTTTATTGTTTTCATGCGCTCTCTGTGAAACTGATTTCTTTCATCAGACAAAACATTGTAGGCTAGTGAATTAACTGCAAGAGAGATATGTTTTGAGAAGCGGGGGTGGGGGAGTGGGCTCTGATTATGAAACATTGAGTCATGGATGATTAAAAGGTCTCCAAACTTATTTCAAAAATATTTTTACTGCTAAATTCATGCCCAGTTGGCTTGCACTGTGTAATAATTGTTTTATTGCAAAGTCACTATTGTTTTTTTTAATTTCCACTTACATGAATATTATGTCCTTTATTCTCTTTCAGCAATGTAAATATTTTTTTTAAATCCTGTGTTAATTCCATCAGTAAAAAGAGAAGTCAATATTTAGAGCATTTTTTGATTTTTTTTTTTATATAAATCTGTATCATAGGTCTTAATCATGTTACATGTAATTACTATAAAAATGTCACCAATATCCTAAATATCAAGTTTATAAAAAGATAAAAAGGAACTTTGTTGTAAATTGTGTAATTATTTCCTTTACATCTACCTACTTTCTCATTAGAAATTTTCATTCAAGTACAAGATCAATATTTGTCATTTTATTAAAAAGGCAATGTGAAGTAAATGGAAAAAGAACGAAAGAAAAGTAAGGGATTTAATCGAATTTAACTTTAAATGTGGTGGAACCTGATGTCATTCAAGGAAACAAGTTTTTGTGATATAAAACTGGCAAACTCGAATGAAAATATATGAGAGTACCACTCCCGACAGAAAACACGGAACTATAAATACTTGTACGCAAGTTAGTAAAATTATCAAGGCAGAGAGCTATAATATTATCTTGTTTGGATAATCGGGCCGTGTTAACCTGACCAGCTTCTTCCCTGCTGTTTTGCTCTACATGAAATACATTACTATGGCGGATGATAAACTGGAAATAGAATGTATCAATGTTATGCAATTTGGAAAATGCGATTGTACGAGTTCACATTACTCCTGTATATGTAAAACATGTAAATACTGATACGGTATGGATGTATAAGATAAAATTATGAAATAATGTCTTACATATACGATGGCAAATTCAGTGTCATGGAAATAAATCTAGAAAAAAAGTTGAACTCCATTGTAAATAACATTAAATAAAACTCGGATATTAATTCATAATTCTAGATACACAGTTCTCTGCATATACACACTTCTACATGTACTCCCACGCCTTGTAAGACGCAAAAATGTTTTATTTAAGCAGTAATTGAACTTGCATAAATGGACTTCATTGTTGAAACTATTATACGACCTGACATATATTGTGGTATGCGAAAAATGCACTGTGATATAATAAAGACTCGCTTCTAACCTTTAGCAATTTTGACATATGATTTCCTGTTTATTCTAAAAGAGTGTTATGAAAATGTCTTGCAGCTGCTATGTTGCTTGTTTTTTTCATGTTTATTTACTGTAACAGTTGACCAGAGTGATTGATGATTTTTTTTCTCCCACAGTTATCTTTAACATATTAATAGTGATTTTTTTAAATAAATAAAAATCATTCACAACATTTTGTATTTGTACACATGTTAACGTACTACAATATAAAACGAAGTTTGTTTGTTTGTTTGTTTTTTTGTTGCTGTTGTTTTGCTTTTACTTTTATTTTGATTTTTTGAGAGAGCATTACGTTATTTACATATAAATACTGCAATAGATTAATTTTTGAAGACAGCTGACAAAAATTACACAGCGCAATGATTTTAAAATGAAATAAAAAAGCTTTAGCACGGGAGACAGGGGAAAATAATACCAATAACTTAAACGAGAATTTAAATCACTGTTGACCATCAGAGTCTACGATAGACTGACCTTGACTGTCTGATATGCGCGATACACCCCGCAGGATAGAGACATGCATTACCAATCTAAGCCCGCGCGTGTTACAACATTATAATTTGAATCGAATGAGAGTTGGAACACTCGGAGTTCCTCGGATGGCTTGTACCTTGCACATGACTGAGTGGAGCGTAGCGGAGTCAGCCGAGGATTGCCGAATGGTGTTGGATATATTAAGCATGGAAGATAAAGTGTATGTATACAACTATAAACTTTTTATTAATGGAATATGTTGCAATAGACATCTACCTGAACATGTGCTGAATGATGATAGATCTAAGGATTTTATTTGACCATAAGGCTTGCAGAAGAAAAGGACGAATATATATTGGCTTTACAAAAGTTACAATGGTAAGTCGCATTTATTTTGAAAGTGAGATAGGTAATATGAAGAATAATTATGTCTCTGTCTTGATGGATAGTTTGTTGATGCAGTGAAGATCATGTTTTAAAGTATCAAGATAAATAAAAGGTTCAAGTACAAAATGGGTTTATAATTTTATGAAGATCAACATGTGGTTTCCTGTTTTATTTGTGTCCTTTCTCTGTCAAGTTAATTTTGTACCCCCCCCTTTCCGAAGCAAAAACTTTGTAAGTACAAATTGAATGCGTTAATATTTGTACACGTACATTATATGGTTACAAAATCTTCCGTCATCTTCACTTAAAAGCTTTTGTACATTTATACTTTTAATATTAGGTTTACGAAAATATAATGTAAGGTTATCTCAAGTTTTTCCAAATCATACCCCTGCCGGTAGTGTGCGGTTATAACAGTATATCAAAGTTATGCAAGGAAGAAATATCAGGATATTTTATTTAAAATCTTAGACTAGAAAAGCCGAAATTAGAAAAAAAAATATTGAAAAGTATCCTCAGGAGATGTAGATACAAACATGTTCAAAGCATCTGCCTAGGGTTTGGGCAATGCAATTGAAAAAAAAAAATGCCAGGAAAGCTTTCTTATTTAATTCTTTAATCTGATATTAGCAATGTGGCCTTTGGGACTCTTTCTCAAATTCTGTTTACCTGAATTGAATTCAATTGATTGTCTAAAATAGGAAATTCTATAAAATACATGTATATGAAAAAAATAAAACATTAAAATTTTGTGAACCATACACGGAATTTGTACATTTACTTTTATCATAGGGCACAAGATGATGGTGATAAGTCCAGCATTACTGCAACTACATACCAAGATGTCTCAGGATTAGAAACAGAAAAACGGAGATGTCTAAAAGATTCTATTGTAAAGAGACCAGAAAACAGTGTTAAAAAAGATATCACCGATGTTATATTGTGATGATAGTTTTAACATTTTTAAGCAAAATGTGTACTTTTACTCAAGAAAAATCAAGATGAATTACATATTCAACAGTTTAATTATGAAAGGATGGCTAAAACGCGTTAAAGAAAATTCATATCAGAAGACAAACCAACTTGAAAAGGAATACCACCTTCTAAACATAATTTGCAAAAAGTCAGTACATGTAATTCGGGCCTTAGCTCTTGCAAACCATACCATAGATGTGAAAAGGGACATCAATGTTAGGGATAAAAATGTATTATATCAACTCTTGCGATTGTGATTGTGTTGGACTTGGATGTATAATTTTAAATTCTATTTGGAATGACAATATAGTCTATTGATGATGAATTCATAATCTATTTCTAAAGGTTTTGCTTTTTTAAAATTATTTTTAATGGTGTTAATTCTCATGGTTGACACTTTTACTTATGCAGCATTCATTCCTAATGCTTACTATGTGTGTATTTTAGAGTACTAGAGTTAGTGTATTTTGATTGCTTCAGTAAAAAATTCATAAAGGGATAAATTAAATTGAAATATTTAGTCCAACAATATATTTTTGACTCCGATGGTAGTAGTTTGCTTAAGTATCATGCTCGGATACGCACCCCATTGCAGAACGTGTAATACAGTAGGTGCAGATACGGAAAATCGCCAAAATCGTAGGGCAGTTAAAGAAACAAACTAAGTATTTTTCGTTTAAAAAATCAAGGAAAAATTTGTTTTTTCTTCTCTTTATCAGCAGGCAAATAAAACGGTAAATACCGGGTAATTTTTATAATGTTTATATAACATTTTGCCTTTATTGGAGGATTCACATTTGTTTTGAAAATGTATACACATGTATACAAATCTTTGAAATTGTATTTCATAAGTAAATTAATCACATGTTCATAGTTCCACTTATTATTGAATTGCGAATGTATCAACAAAAAGTAAAGAGAGAGTAAGATGTATATTTTCGACGTTTTCTGGTGAATCCACCAACTTTTTGTTCATATAATATAGAAAGGAACTTAGTCATTGTAATTGAAATCTACAAATGTTTCTTTGATTAATGTTTTGGTGGACCCACCAAACTCCCCACTTTAAAAAGTTAGGCAATGCTGATAATATAATGTAAATCATTCAAGTATTCGGTTTGTTTTTGGTGGGTCCACCAAGTATTTGTTAGTGAAATTAAGGAAACCTAGGAATTTGTTTTTCTACAGGTTGGTGAGTCCACCAAACGACTTTCTATATTTAGAGACAAATTAGTTGATCTTTGAGTTACATGAAGATTTTCGAATTTTCTGGTGGACCCACCAGGTTTTTGCTCTTGTGTACATAAATGTATTAGGTGTCTCTACGTTATTTTACAAGAGAATTATGATTGCCTTTTGATTTTAATGTCTTTGGTGGATCCACCAAACTGTCTAATATTTGTGAAAACTAGATAATCTTGACAGTGAATCATTTAAGAATTCTTGTGAATTTCTTTTCGTATTTTTGGTGGATCCACCAAGTATTTGTGAGAGAAAAAATGAATGTCTTGTTAGTTGAATTTTTTCATTTTGGTGAGTGCACCGACTCTGTATAAAGGACGTTTTTTGTACGGTTCTACAAGTCAGTTTCTCTCAAAGGTTTGTTTCAGTATTTTAAAACTGGTGGATTCACCAACGGCATTTTTAAAATGTTATCGAAAATTTCACCACATTTAATGTTTTTGGCGGAACCACCAAAATCCCCACTACTGATAAATACACTTGCTATATCTATTTCATGTAATTCAAGTATTCTTAGGTATTCGTCTTCGTATTTTTGGTGGACCCACCAAGTAGTTGAATGGTTAACTAGAGAAAATATGAATTGTAAAAGTCACTCTTGTTTTCTTGGTGGAACCACCAAGATCAATATTTATTTGGATATATTCTTAATTCAAATTGGTGCACTCACCAATTTTTCACTGTTAATATAGAAAACCGATAAATAATTTGTCTGTTTTAACATAAAAATTGGTGTTCTCACCAATTCTCAATGTATTCAATCATGGCAATGAATTAAAAAAAATGTTGATTGCTGAAATTGCATTGTCGTCATTTTTCATTTTGAATTCAAAAAAGAGGACACTAATAGAAAATCCTCTTTCTTAATGGAAACAGTTACACTGAATAACGACGGATGTTTCCGTTATTTTCCGATGATGACAAGGAGCACACGGCGGATTGACCTGTCGGTTGGGGATGCTCACTCTTCCATGGCACCTGATCCTACCGCTGATGTTTTTGAGGTCCGTGTTTGCTTTCCTCCTATTTTGTGATGTTTAATGGACTTTTGAACTCGAATACCTTTCGGTGTCTCTATAAATTCCATATAAATGAATCGAAACATTTGTCCAGCATAAAAAAATTGACTCGAAAAGAATTAATATATCTATATTTATAGACAAATTTGTTCTGTGTATAAGTTGTCCGATATTATGATTTAAAGCCAAAATTGACCTAACATCCAGGAACAATTAATATTTGGATTCCAGAAAATGAAAACTCAGCATTGATGTTGAAATTTTCTGGGGGAAAATCTCACCTTCTTTATAACCCAATCTTTCCATCCTGAGTCCAAAGAGGGCAAACAAAGAACATTCTAAAGTTGACCAGGCTGTGTCCTTAATATGGTAAAGTTTCCAAATCATAATTCGGTCAAATTGAAAGAACTTACATAAAGAACTGCTCGACTTATTGTTTGCATGTAGTTTTGCATCCATTCGGTTACCATAAACCAGTGAAGGTCCTGATATTTAGATCTTTACTCGGCACTAAAGGCCATTGACCAGTGAGTAACTTTATCATACATACGCCTAGAGTAACATTGGGCCTATGTTTTTGAAGTCTCAACCAAAAGGCCATTCAAGATAAAAGAATCGCAACTCTTTTGAGAACACATTACGATTCATTTTTTTGTTGTTAAAAACTACCAAAAAATATTCAAATATCATATCTATAATATTATGCTTCATTATAATTGTTAACTTTAGTTAGTTTTGCATCCATTCGGTTACCATAAACCGGGTGAAGGTCCTGATATTTAGATTTTTACTCGGAACTCAAGGCCATTGACAGTGAGTAACTTTATCATACATACGCCTAGAGTAACATTGTGCCTATGTTTTTGAAGTCTCAACCGAAAGACCATTCAAGATAAAAGCATTTTGCAACTCTTTTGAGAACACATTACGATTCATTTTATTTGTTAAAAACTACCAAAAAATGTTTAAATATAATATCTATAATATTATGCTTCATTATAATTGTTAACTTTTTTTATGATAAATTAAAATAAACGTTTTTAGTTGGAGAAACACATTCAATATAATTCTATTTTATTTGGCTGTGTCTATTAAATCAACAAAAATAAAAATATATAAATGCACACAAAGTCATAACATAGTTATACTTGTCATAATACGAAAACAGCTGTCTTGCAAGAAAATGCTTCAAAAGTCAATTCAAAGCATTTCTGGTGTTACATTAGTTTATTTTTATAAATCTTTTCCACAAATATTTTCACAAAACTATCGGTTTGGCTATATTCATATCATCTTCGCTAACCAAGGGTTTCCGATCCGAAATCTCATCTTCGCTAGCCAAGGGTTTCCGATCAGAAGATTTCGGATCGGAAACTCTTGGCTAGCGAAGGGTGGGCTACATTGCACCTTCAAGTTATGTACATTGGAGCAATAATATTGCACAGTATATATTTTTACAAAAACAAAATAATAAAAGCAGTTTTAAATTGTTTACATGAAACATTTTTTAAGCTGAATGGATTTTTAAGAATTTATAGCATAAGAATCTGTTCTTATGAAACAACTAACATCAGAATCAACCAATACTATGCCATTTTCTCTGCAGGAAATATGAGCAAAATGTCAGTTCAAGACAATTACTTCAGTCTGTCATTAACAGGAGCGATACGTACTCACACGAAACTTTAATGTTTCTCACATGTTCTGCAAGTTTTAAAGAAAAGTAAATACGAGCTAAAGGGATTGGTTCTTCTGAAATATAAGACATTAGCTTGCACATATCACCATTGCATTTATGTGGCATTTTTAAAAAAAAAAGAAAAAATAATTCAGTGCATAAATATTGTTTTTGACAGTATATATTGGGTTCCTTTTTTTTGCTGATATAAAAACCATATATACTGGTCCTGAAATTCAAGAAAGGTATGGAATTCTAAATCTATAGAAAGATATAACTCTAGCTTTCAGTTTCTCTTTGACTTACTAATCTACTTTTTTTATTTTCGATTCCAAGAGGACACAGCGAGAGGTCAAAACATGGTTTGTTTCAATTAAATATGAAATACATAAAAACAGATTATTATTGCTAACTAACATATAACTTATCCTGTTACAAGAACTGTTCTGTTACCTGAGGCAACTCGGACTTTTAAAGGTGATCATTTTTGACGCGATTTCTGTAGAATCATGGGCTTTTCTTCAGCAATTTGAGAACATTACAGGAAACCATTTTTAAAATGTAAATACAAGTATATCAAATTTCTCATGAAATTAAAACAAAGCATGATTTTTGTCCAATTGTTTTATAATTAAGTTTCTGACTAAAGTTGAGTAGATAGACATAACTGTATCACATAATGATATAACATGAATATGCAAAGATGAACCTTAGTTTTGAACTACTTTCTTTTGGCCGTTACTTGATTTGTTACACTGTTAAATATTTCTCGCTTTTTCCAGCGAGAATAGAAATCTATACCTGTACCATTTATGATAGAAAAGACAAAGTTGCAAAAATGAAATATCCTTGGTATATATTTTCTCTTTGCCTAATTGGTCACTTTAAAGGAAAAAAAAACAAACTCTGTGTTATCGTGCTTAGTAAGCGATGATCTCTAAATAAAGATTTAATAAGGGAAGCACGTTGCAGAAAATAATAATTATCCTGGAACAGGAAAATTATACCAGCTGTGAGAAAAAAAATTCCTAACATTTTTAAGGTTATCGGAAACCCCTTTGGATTGTTCGGTGTGTAAAATATTATACAAGAAAAGTATGAATGTGAAGGTAAAAAATTAAAATTTGAAGAGAACAAATGACTTCATGTTCTTGAGGACAGGACACTCTCTGGGCCTTTTTGAATTTTTTCCTTTATTTATTACAACTCTACATAAAAAAAGAAGTCTGTGATGAGACTATAGCTATATAAAGACGGACAGTGGACATTTTCTTTCCCGATAGCATTTTTGGTTCTGTAAAGTAAAGTTAACAGTTGATATTTAAGAAGATTTCTGTAGATCTCATACAAAATGTAAGAACTTTCTTTTTTAAATAGATGGAATGTATAGGAATTATATCTCAAATATTTGACAGAAAGATAATTTGCGAAAGAAAAAAACAATTTTAAGTCAATAAGAATCAGAGATCTAAATCGGGAGGAGGGAATCCAATTTTCCAATCGATCACAAGTTAGATAAGTACATGGATTGAAGTAGGGAACGAACAAGGATACAAAATATGATTACCATATTACAAGTATATTGTAATTGAACTTTGTAATTAAACTTTAAAATTATTCTATATGATATATTGTATAAAGTGCATGTACAATGTAAATTAATTGACTTTCTAATATATATTTAAACTGACACCTTACTGAAACCTAACACACAGATTAAGTAATGAACTACATTGTATATACGAAAAAATTGTTTTCAATATATGTTTTTATTAACTATTATTATTGATCTTAAGTTTGTTAATGAATAATACCCTGTTATGAATTCGTGCACTCTGGGTGCAGATAAGTAAAGTTTTCCTTTGACCGACTTCCAATCCTCTTCTAACTCGTACAAACTCTCTGTACTAGAGGCTTTTGTAGCTCAGTCAAGGATTCAGGACGAAGGATCTCGGTGAATGTTTAATAAAAGAGACATTCCTATAGGAAATTGACTTGTCTGTCTTTTATAAATAAAGTTTGCCTTAGCATCGTTAAAGCATATTTTTTCGCGTTAAAATGTACCACAGATACAATTTAATTGAATGTCTAGTATTGATACAAGTTAGTTTTAGATGATGTATTAATTATTATGTTGAAATCCATATCGGTTCTTGTTGAATTGAGACTTTAAAAAAAAAAGTCAAACAAGAATTCAAAGAAAATTACATTAATTGATTCTATTTTTATTAATACAGTATATATTTCGACCACTCAGATTATCATTTTTCACACTGTGAAGTGATTTTTAGAGGATACTTTTGAATTTTATAAATCTTGAAGAAAGTTTCTAGGTTTCATAACAATGGATTAATGAATTCTTGAAAAAAAAAAGACAGTCATCTGATATTCATTTTAACATTCGTAAGAAGACGATTTGGTTGTCAAAAATTTCTCACTTAGCCTAAAAATTTATCATAATAGCATTTTTTTAATGTTCATAAATTTATCTTACAAATTGTATCTTATTCTCAAAATAAAGATATTTTGCAAATGCATTGTACAAACTGGCAATTGGATTCGCGTATACATGCAGTTTCACAAATTTTGGTTGACGTAGGTGATGCAGACAATGTTAATTATTGATGAAATAAGAGGAACAATGAAATGGTGATCGACAATTTTCATGGAAAAGTTGTATTACTTATTGCATTGGTTGCTGATGTTCACGTTCCTTTCTAGCAATGCAAGCGAGGCAATCCTTTTAAAAAAAAAAGCAATTATTTATAACTATAAGCAGTTGTATGTTTACCTACTACATACACATAAATCTATGAAGTGTTTTCATTTACTTGTATTTATATCTTCATACAAAGGACATATATATTATTTATATCCATGCAATGCATAAAATGAAAGACATTTTCATGATATATATACAATTTTAAAGTCCACACATTCACATATTGGCATCTAAAAGTAGCGTCTTGGAAATGTGAAAAGAAATTTTAAAAAGTTTTTTTTTTCATTTTGCAGATGATTTTTCTATCTGAAATAAAATAAATAAGTATAGTAAATAGCATTCTCAACCCATCCAATACCTTAAAGTAATCCATTATGTTTGTCCAAGAGGATTACAAACAAGTTTTTTCGTACATGTTTCTGTATTCCAATATATTACAAAAAGTCAAGATATAAATTCAGAATAAAGATAAATCAAATAAAGCGAAAAACTCCAAAATGAAAAGAAATAAGAAACAAAACGAATGAACCTTGTCCTAATAAAATGTAATTTAAAACTTTTGTGTGACTGAATCATTGTCATAAAAAAAGATCACCAAATTCAAATAAATGTAAAATATTGCTTAACTGCTGATGACCACCACATGTAACTATTGGCATTTGTGCTAACGAAAATGAAATATTTTATACAAATTCTGAATAAAAAATAAAATAAAATATCTATTCCAATAATGCACATGCAAGACTCTGCATGAAACAACATAGTTTCTTACTTCATGTCTCTTTGTCGTTTTCCTCAAGTCTACAATGGATTATTATGCTTCCTGTCAGTTTGTCTCTATATAACCCATACCCTACTATACTCGCATAGTGGTCTAAGGATTTATATAGCGTAAGCATACTATGCCGAAATAGAGCACGGCTCTATTGAATGAATAAAATTCTCCAATGCACACGCCGGGGATCGAACTCACGACCATGAGGTTGTCAGTCCGATGCCTTATCGATTACGCCACAGAGACGATCACTTAGTGTAGGAATTTTATTAAATATATAAACTTAATTTATACAATTGACACAAGAAGTAAAGAAATAGACAAATATTATTTGAAAACAGTTATATTATTCTAAGGAACCTTAGATAAATGTGTACAACAAAGTTTCAAACTAATTACATACAGATCGTTGGATGAACTGATATCATGGGGGTCATTAAAACGCTTTCTTATATAACGCTTGATTGAAGGATTTAAAAGAAAATTACCAATGAGAATCGACGTCTGCAAACAAATCAGTCTTACTAACAAAACTGAAAATAAAGATGAGTTGCCTTGGGACAGAAAATCCCGACTTATTTAGAGAAAATACTAGTAACCAAAATAACTAAGCATGCAACCAATTTCAGCATGAAGATTTTGAATGAGTTCTTGCAAGTGCGCTGTGTTCGCACCGATATTTTCAGGAAAACGTCAAATGGATTGCCGCATGATAATTACAACAGTCAGCATAATAATAACAATAGTGTTGCATTATGCATGTACTATGCCTAAATAGTAGGCAGGGTTTGACACAATAGTGCACTCGCCTCCGGCTCGTGCACCATGTGTCAAACCCTGCCTACTATTTAGGCATAGTACATGCATAATGCAACACTATTATATAAATAGCATATATGAATTAATAAAAAAAATTCTTCATTTACATGAAATACCGGGATAAAGCAAATCAAATGATACTTCAACACAAAGTCACTTTTGTCATTGAATTTTCTAAAAGTAAAAATGAACAGATGGATAATGCAGTTTTACAAAATTTACGAGTATCTTACATTCATTACGGAAACATATAAGTACATATTTTTATGAAGGAAATTAAGATTGGTGCATTGCAAGGAAATAAAAACATGCATGTAACAGGTACAAGAGATAATAATATTTCAATATTGACTTCAGTTTAATCACAATAATAAGTTATTATAGAAGTGCAGTCAGCAAAAATGAACGCAATATTGTCAATTATTTTTATGTTGCCATTGTGGACACTGTTTGTCTCTGGTGAGAGTAAAATTTGTGGCGGGTAGGTATCTAGAGTACATTTTAGAATAAGACGTTCTGTACACTGCACGATAAACTAACTGTTCCAATGGTGCAAGATTGATTTTGCAGCTAGCGTTACATATGCCTTCAACTGTAGCTTCAAGATGAATATGTACTAGTGGAATTAGCAAGAATCTTCCGATTGTGATACCCTTTTTTCCAGTTCAAAGTTTTTTTTGTGTTTTTTTTGTATTTTGTTAGCAAGACAAATTATTGAATACACAAGTGAATCGAACATTTCCGATATAAATAAACAATGGTGATTTCGCTGTACTAATACAGCATTTTTTTCAGAAGAAATATGGTAAAAATGAACTTATTTAACTCTGTGCATAATTTTCATCTAAATAATTAATTTTTTATTCCAATTTGCGGAAAAGCAATTTTAAAATACCTTAATCTGAGAAACAGAAAAACCATAAGGCTGTTGATTTGAAATCAAAGCTTAAACTCGATTTCATTCAATTTGACCAAAAATATGCATAAAATTTCTGTTTTCAACACTTTTGTTTTCCCAGGAACTGTTGCAGCGGCTACAAATGGAACAAAGACAGAACATCATGTATTCGTGAGTCTTTTTTAAATGTACATTTGAATATCTGGCGCTTTATGAGAAAAATTCAATTCCGTTTTAATTCGAAATGATACTAAAATGTACAGTGGAGCTCATTATTGTGGCATTTAAAAATGATATTACAACTCACACATCAAGCTAAATGTTTCCAAGAAAAAAAGTTAAATTGTCTGCTTTGAACTTTAATAGCATGTGATGTTGGCTTTTATGAGAGAAACTGCAGTAAGAAATGCCGATATCCTTCATTTGGTCTGTTGTGTCAATCAAAATGTACCTGTCCAGAAGGCGATTGTGATCCCAGTAGAGGATGTCCTGTAATAGGTAAGTTATTATTTTCCTTTAGGACCTCATATCTTTATTGAAAACTTGTATTTAACCCGGGTCCTTTCACTTTTGATGAGCCAGTCATTAAGCATCGATTATTTTAAAATTAATCTTTATTCAATACATGTACCTTATTTCAGACTTCTGAATTTTAATAGTAAAAAATAAAACAACAAAAGAATGATCATGATTAAATTGAAATGTAAGCATATAAATAAATACATTTTGCAAAGCAATTCTTATTTCTACTATGAAACGTTTAAATCTAAGCATGTAAGCATCACTACTTTATTCTTACATTCCATATTATTTAGTGCTTTTACACATTTGATAAATGTCTGAAAAGTGTGCACAGCTCTTCCTTCAATGCTCGGGAATAAGTACTAATGTCTATCCTTTGTTTTAGCCTTCATGAAAGTTTGATCATTACAGGTCAGACAGTTATAGAACTACTCCAAAAACTTTATCCTGGTCTCTTATGTGGAAAATATCACATCAAGTACTGTAAACCAACTTTTATTCGTGTACAAGAAACATCCGCGAGTTTCGCGACGTCCTTTCACTCGCGAATATTAATCGCCGCAAACCAATTATTTTGCTTTGAATTTGTAAAGAATGTTCTTTCAGTCGCGGAAATTAATCGTCGCGGATTGTTTTCAAACTGAAAAATCGCGAATAAAAGATAACGCGAATAATAGTTGGTTTACAGTAACTCTGTGGGCCCCATCCTTATGCATGCATAGTTTGTTTGTTTGTTTTTAAAATATATGTTGAAATATATGTCAGATTCAGCATCCGATGTACGTCTTGAAAATGTAGTGTACAACCTTAGATACACAATGCATAGGAGTTTGGTACAGCTACGGTGTATACAATACATGAAGTTTTTTGGGAATTGACCTGTTCAAAAAACTGTAACCGGGACGTCATCATACATGTAGTTTTTACTGTGATGTTGATAACGTCTTAATTTTTCTAATTCTGTAACGCGTACAATGTAAAAGATGTACATGTGTAAGCCTTCTTGGAAAAAGAAATGAAGATGTCTTTCAAATATTTTCATTTTTAGAGTGTCCAGTAGGATTATCCGGTGCACATTGCGAATTTTCGTGTAAATTTCCTAATTACGGCCTTGGTTGTCAGAAGGAGTGCTTATGTTCTAAAGATGCCTGCAACCCAGCAACAGGATGTGCTAGTAATGTTCCATAAGTCACTCATGATCAGAGATATAATTTTATATCCATGATATTTGTTTAAATATGTACATTACTTGATATTTACTTAAAACACTGTACTAAAATTATAAATTTGAATTTTGTTTTTACTTTTTTTAAATCCCCATGTTCTATGGTTTTAAAATAAAAAGAAAGATCAAGAGAGGTTAGGAAAATGCAATCTATATTCAAATCAAGAAATTGGGCGTGAAATATGATTTATGATGCATGTGATTGATGTTTCAGATCTGTCAGAGACAACCACACAAAAGATAGTTACGCCAGTTTCCACCCTTGAGGTGTGGAAAGCTGAATTGAGGAGCTCTACGATATCGCCTCTACATTCTTACTTAAAAACAACAAGCCACACCCCAAAGCATTTGAAGAAGGGTACCTGGACTTTCAATACCTCTCTCATTTTATTAAGAGTTTATCGAAATTATTTTTTAAAAATTAGTTTACCTTCCTTTTTTGCAGAGACCGAATGCCCATCCCTTTCCTATTGGACATCTCTAGAAATAAGAGCTAAAACTATGTTATTGAGCATAATTATTCTTGGAACAATTTCTTTGATCTTTATCTTACTGTACGCGTTGCTGTTAATCTTTTTTTAAAACGGACACTCAAGTTTAAAAATCAGAAAAAGGTGTCCATTCATACCAAATAATTAAAGGGTAATTAGATATAATTTTATTATATTATACTAGTATCAGCTCTCTTAAATTGGTTTAAATTAAACAATAAATGAGATATTATATTGTTTAAACTTTATTATAACAGTGTGCAAAGAAAGGATATGGCAGTTTTTTTGTAAAAGTTTTTTTTAAATTAAAAATGAGAATGGATTTTTGCCAGGCAAAACATTTTGAGTAATAGACGTATTTGAGAGAGAGAGAGAGAGAGAGAGAGAGAGAGAGAGAGAGAGAGAGATTCGGATCATGGATCAAAGATTCTTTAAAATAAAATTTTTGGCGATACCTAACCTATTCAAGCTCAAAAGTCCATTCAACGAAATAAAATAGGAGGTGCATGAAAAAGCACGAACCCCCAAAACATCAGAGGTGGGATCAGGTCCCATGGAGGAGTGAGCATCCCCTGCCGACCGGTCACACCCGCCGTGTGCTCCTTGAAATAAACCGGTTAATCATTATTTATGAGTCTTTACGTGCAAGTATACGCGGTCTGACTTTTCTCACTTGATTTCTGTGACAGGAAAAATAAATATGTTTTAAAATGTTACATTTTGGAAAAAATATAGTTACAGTGTAGCTTGCATTTCAACGTGTTTTCGGCATTTAATTAATTTACAAAAACAAAT
This sequence comes from Saccostrea glomerata, assembly GCA_003671525.1. Classification (NCBI taxonomy): domain Eukaryota; kingdom Metazoa; phylum Mollusca; class Bivalvia; order Ostreida; family Ostreidae; genus Saccostrea; species Saccostrea glomerata. The sequence goes on from PRKT01000233.1 coordinate 536,451, forward strand.
AGTTTTTTGTTGTTGTTACTTATGTAATTATGATAAAACATTTATATTGTCCAATAGTTCATAATTTCAGAGTTTAATGAGCTAAAATAGAATTAAGGTCTTCCATGGTTCCTGTTTGGATACAATTTCATCATCTTATGAGATGTATCATTTTATCCCCGAGTATTAGCGTGGCGATTACATTTTTAAATGACTTCTATATTTCATTACAGCTAACAAACTATGAGCGATATTTTTATCATATTGTTTATATAATTAATTTATATTTTGCATTGTATTGATTAAAACACAGTCATGTTTAAAGCCACAATCATTAACCTGATAACATAAACACCATTGTTATGAAAATGTTTCCTATATTAATAACATCCACTGTAAAATTGTGTAAACTGCGGAAAAGGTAAACATTCAATTTGCTTGACAAAATGTCTAGAAATACTTCTCATTAAGTTTTTATTACAATTATGCTTTACTCATATTCTTAATATAAAAACAACTTTTTGACGAATTTCCTACATTAAAAGAATGTTCCGAGGCAGTTTTTGAAATGAAAAACAACAAATTCCCTGGACTCGACGGCTTACCGGTTGAGTTTTACAAAATGTTTTGGAAACATTTAAAACAATACATGTATGATGCGCTTATTAAATCTTACGAAGAACAAGAATTAACAAATACACAAAAATGTTCCGTTTTGTCTTTAATTCACAAGAAAGGTGATCTTGATAAACCTCAAAATTACCGTCCCATAAGTTTAACAAATTGCGACTACAAAATTATAGCCTGTGTCTTTTCTCGACGTTTAAAAAAAATTATAAATAAATTAATTAACCCGGATCAGTCTTGGTATATAAAAGAACGATATATAGGGAGTAATGCTAGACTTATTTTAGATATCTTTGAATACTCGGAAAGAAACAATGAAACGGGTATACTGTTATTTGCTGACTTTCAGAAAGCGTTTGACTCAGTTGAGTGGGAATTTCTGATTCAATCAATGAAGAAGTTTAACTTCGGTGACAACTTTGTCAGATGGAACAAAATCTTATATACAAACCCTTACTTTCACATAAAAAATAATGGCTGGATTTCTAGAAATGTCAGATGAATAGAGGCATCAGACAGGGGTGTCCTGTCTCAGCTATATTATTTCTATTCGTAATGGAAATTTTATCTACAAAGGTAAATAATTCAGATAATGTTCAAGGTTTTAAAATATGTAATACGCAAAAAGAAATAAAATGCATACAGCATGCGGATGATAGTACTTTTCCAGTCAAAGATGAAGAATCTCTTAAACACGTAATTGAAATCATTGAAGATTTCGGGTCGATATCCGGTACAGAGTTGAATCTATCAAAAACAGAATGTATTCTTTTGGGAGAACTTAAACAAGACATGGAAGGGGAAACATCTCTACATGGTGTCAAAATTAACTCAAAAACAATAAAATGCCTCGGCATATACATCGGGCATGACGAAGCAGAAAGAAATGAGAAAAACTGGCTATGCAAATTAAGGAGGAACAGGACCTTTAGCTGAAAAAATTCCTGTCAATGATTTTTTTTCGTATTTTTTATATTACTAATTAAATATGTACTTTACATTTTAAAACAGTCCTGTTATAGGATTTCTTGACTTATTTAAAAGATATCGCCCCACAAAAACCGCACTGTTTAGAGTTTGTATGGAGTTTAGATACTTCATGTTTACGGGCCCATAACAGAGTCCATAATTTCGAATTTTTACGCGCAAACTATAAATATGATAGATAACACTATATACTCAAATATTTCAGAATATTCATAGTGTTTAAATTATCTGAAAGCAATTGTTTTAATTTTATATAATATTTGGGTGGGATAATTTCTGCATTTTTCAAGGCAGCTTCAACGACAAAAACCTCATTTGGGAAAAAATTCTGTCAATAAATATTTCTAAATTTATGATTGAATGTCAGTCCTTCATCGTAATTATTTACTGAATAAATATCACAGGGTGAAGCTTACCTCAATATCGCACAAGACATCGTTGAATTTGACGTAAGCATGATAAAAACGCTTCACGTTTGTACTTTCTGAGTGCGGGAAATCAATTGTGACGTCACACGAAAACATAAACATTCAAAATTATCTAAATAAAGAGAACCTCTGCTACTTAACACGAAAAAATATTAATTAAAAAAATCTGCTTCAGAAATTTATCACGATACATTGACTGTGACCTGTTTAATATGAAATAAAACTGATCATGACAGGTGTGTATGCTTGATCTCGCTGCACTGAGAATTCAAACACTACGTCTATGACGTCACTGACGTAAGACTGCAGGGTAAAGAGAAACAAATGTATGGATTGGGCAACTTCACAATATCTAAATGATGCCAAGATCTTTAAAAATGTTATCAATAATACTTTCTAAAATTAAATGTTTAAATAACAATTTTAGAATTTAGAATAAAACTACTCAAAAACTGTTAATTTAACAACGTTTAACATGTATATCATCACCGATTATGACGCTATATGTCTTTTTAGTCATGTGACATGTGCCCTGTCTC
>PRKT01000233.1:543866-581488 GCA_003671525.1 Saccostrea glomerata
AATAATCTAAAATAGGGATCACACAAGACTGAAAGAGCTTTTCGTAGGTATGAAATCCAACATCTTTATAATCATGAATTTTCGAAATCATTGACCCCAATGCTCTTCCTCCTGCTTTACCAAGAGTTTCTGCCGCTATGTTAAAGTCCATCTTCTCGTGAAAGATAATACCGAGATATCGATATTGATTAACATACTGTAATTCTTCTTCTCCTATTTTGAACTTGTATAGACTTTGAGGTACATGGCGTTTCCTAAAATGCATGACATTAGATTTGGCACAATTCACATTTAATCTCCACCGTTTACACCAGTTGGACAGAATATCAAGACATTTTTGCATATCTGATTCATTTTCACTTAGAATGGCAATATCGTTGGCATACAATAAAAGGCTTATTTTTTTATCACCAATGGGAATTCCTGTATTTAGTTGTGAAATTTCTGTTGCTAAATCGTTAATGAAAAGGGAGAATAAGGTAGGTGACAAGTTGTCTCCTTGACGTACACCGTTTGGACATTCAAACCAGTTTGTGCGAAAGTCATTTACACATGCACAAGAGAAGGTCTCAGAATATAAACTGGAAATAGCATTACAAATTGGACCATTGACTCCATTTAACTGAAGTTTGTATTGCAAGAGATCTCTGTTTACAAAATCAAACGCTTTTGAAGATCAATAAAAGTAACAAAAGTAGATTTTCGATCTTGTTTTAGGTTGGTAAGGGTAAATATGTGGTCTTCACAAGATCTATTGCGTCGAAATCCGTTCTGTGTGTCAGAGAGTATTCCATTATCTTCTAGGTATTGCTGTATTCTATTGTTTAAGACTGAACTGTAGCATTTTGCAACGACTGATAATAAGCTGATTCCTCTGTAGTTCAAAGGTAACCTTGTGTCAATTGTAATGCCTTTTGGAATCGGACGTATTAAAGCTTTCCTCCAAATAGAATATAATATAATATGTGTTTGTTGTATTTATTTCCGAAACCGTTATATGATATACTCAGAACGGAAACTCTTATATTAATACCTTTTATAAATAAACATATAGGAAGTTAAAATTCCGTATTAAGAATTTCAAAGAAAAAGTAACATACATGTACATACAACTGATTCATTACATTGCACATATCCATATTGATTTCTTATTTACAACGATAATGATGGATGTGCAATTTGCTAAAATGATGACATTATTTTCGGTTATTCTTATCGTGCAATTAGGGATAATGGAAATATGCGGCATAAACAACTCTCTTTGTTATAGGTAGGTATAATTTTTTTAAAGCTATTTGACATAAAAGCAAAACAGCGATGTGTATTTTAAAATTAAATGCCTAAATTATGTTAAAAATCATTGAACGTTATATTTTTAAATAAAATTGAACGATATATATTTAAATAGGACCTGTTGCTACGGTTATAAATGGAATCTAGATAGAACGTCATGTGTTCGTAAGTTTAATAAAATACTATTTCATATGTTCAAACTTAATTTCCAGCCCACATAAAAATGGAATAAATATGTATTGCAAATAATAAAATATAATTCATTTTATTATTTGCAGTACATATTTATTCCATTTTTATGTGGGTTGAAATTTAAGTTTGTATGCACATATGAAATAGAAAGATATTCTTTTGAAGTTTAATTTTTGGTAAAATAAATTATGTAACATATTATTACTTATCTTGGTTAGTGATATTGGATGTTGTTTGATTAGAAAAGATAGATTTTGTTACCTGCTTGGGTTGGTACAAATTGTTACATGGAACCAGCCCCAAAGGCCATAAAATGAGAAAATACTTAAGTCAAAATTTCAAACTTATATAACTTTAAGCATAATTTTGATAATGAATCAAAATGTTCATCACATGACTGTTTGAATTTAAATGTTATTTCAATAAACTCAAAGTTATTACTTAAGTCTGTTTTTAGTTTATGGTCTTGGGACCTGGTTATTTAGTGCATGTGTTAATTTTCAATTACAGCATTATTTGTGAAAACATGATAGGCATTGTAACTTCCATGGGCTGGTAACAAAAAGTTAGAACTGAGTTGCACTCTTAATGCTTGCATTTACCTTACTGCTATATTATTCAACTGAAGAAAACAAGTAAATAATAATGCATTATTTTGCCTAATTTGTTAGTGTTTGCTGTAACTTGTTAGTTTCTCATTACGTTTGCTTTCTTGTGTCTTATCTGAAAACCTTAATTCTAGTTGTACTACTGGGGCATGATACATGTATGCTGTGGGCTTGGTGGGGTAGATGCGATGATTTACTGGTCGGCCCTGTTTACGTACCTCTCCTGTTGCCACTAGTCGATTTTTGTGAAAATAAACTTATCACATAGCTTTTGATGCTTGCTTTCTTAGATATTCATTACGTAACGTAGTAATTTCTATATCTAAAGCATATAGTAGTATTTCTTTTCCTGTGATTTTTGTATTACTAGAGTATCTGCTAGTTGTATACGTTTTTATGTGCAATGTGTTAACTGATTACATGTACGAATGTTTCTGTACATTGACATACCCCGGTATCCTCTTCTTGCAATACTTTCACTTCACTCATAATTTGTATATTTACATTATGAAATTGATTTTGTTTCATATTCATTTTTAATTGTTTCACATTCATTTTGTTATAATATAACTGTATTTCACAAAGTTCGTATGAGTTCATGATTTGATTTGATCGGAATCTAATTATATTCTCATCAATTAATCATTTTTGAGATGTAGGTATGGGAGGAGGTAAAATTAAATGAATAATGATGATTGGTATGCCTGTCATTGTTGAATATTTTTTATTTTAACAGCATGTGAATTAGGCTTCTGGGGAGAAAATTGCTCTTTGAAATGCCGTTATCCTTCATTTGGTCTGTTGTGTCAATCAGAATGTACCTGTCCAAAATCCAGTTGTGATCCCAGTAAAGGATGTTCACGCTCTGGTAATTTTTTTCGTTTAATTTGTCCAACCCGTTCTTTATTGAAATTTGATAAAGTTTAGTTGTGTTTACTATATACATGTACTAGCTATGTTTTAGTTATTATTAGTATTAGCTTGTCATAGAGTAAAAAATCTAAATCTTAAATCCTTATTAGATTATTTATTTTCTGACTTCTGCATTTGTGAAAATGGACTAGGTTTTACAATTATGATTGTTACATTTTCGTGTCAATTTTACGAAAGGTGCAAAAAATTTATTTGTCCTCTGATTATATAGAAAATGTTAAAACCTGTATCTAAACAAGTATAGGTAAAATCCAGCATCCATTCTACCTTTCTGTTGCCATCCTTATTAATCTATACAAATATTTTATACTTCGAATTCTATTTTTGTGTAAATATGAATGACATTTTAAGAATAATGTGGTTAAACTTGTTCATTTTACTTGTTGAAACATCGTTCAGGTTGCTATTTTTAATTTTTTATGACAAAAGTTTGTTTGTATCATCTGTCCTTAAATTTTGTCATCATTTAATCTTTAATTGTTGATATAATTCATATACTATTTTCTTTAGGGTGTCCCGTGGGATTTTTTGGAACTTACTGTGAACGGTCGTGTGCGTTTCCCAATTACGGTCCTGATTGTAAGATGAAATGTGTCTGCACTAAAGATGTTTGCAACCCAGCTACAGGATGTGCTAGTATATAAGGATTAATTCTGCACAATAATTAACATAGAGAACTATTGTCTACATATCACACTTGTCTATATATTCGGATACTAAAATTATAAAACAGAATTCATTTTTCGTACCTCTTATATGTTATTAAGCATAAGGAAAATATTTAAAAGAACTAGTATATTTTCTGTTCTACATATATTTAAAAAATGAAAGGAAAAAGGGAATTTCAAAATTACAGTGTTCATAGAAAAAAATGTACACCTCTTTTGGCAAATTGAATACGATTTATAATCAAGCACAATTGTTTTATTTTTATAAATGTGATTTATAATGTTTCAGATCTGTCAAAGACAACTACACAAGAGATTGCTACGTCAGTTTCCACCCCTGAGGTTTGGAAGGCTGACTTGAGAAGCTCTTCAATATATGCTTTAGATTCAGACACATTAAAAGTGACTAAACACATTCCAAAAAGTGTGGAAAGGGGTATACCAAAGTTTCAATATTTTTTTAAATAAACTTTTCGTCAATATAAATTTAGCTTATTTACTGACGCTTACAAACACCTACGCTTGCAGTTTATTACTGAAGTATTTTCTATCTTTAAAGTAGGCATGAATATTTTTTTGTAAAGTTTTTCATGCTCAGAATTATCAATTTAAGGCTCTTAAATTAGCATTACGTATAAGCTGGAAGTTAATCAAATTAAAGAGAATCGAAAACATACTTATTTAATTTCCATTTTTCACAAATAGAAAATGTCAAACTTTCTCTTATTGGACATTTCTAGGAGCAAGAGCTCAAGGTGGTGCAATGTTAGTGAGCATAGTTATTATCGGAGCACTTTCTCTGATCATTATCTTGCTATACCAGTGCGTGTCGTTGAAAATCTTCCTAAATCGGAGAGACTCGAGATCGACACTCGGAAGAATAGAAAGTTTGCAAACATAAGGTGTGAAGGTTATATGGTAGGAGTGAGTGAATTGCAGTTTAAATATTTTGGATAATTTATTTGATTGATTTATTAGAACATTTCAATTCTTTCTTTTTTTTCATTTTAAATTTTGAGTTTTCATTTTAGTGTGGATACAGTGTATGTGACTCACATGTATAGAGCTGGATTTCGGTTTGATAATAGAGAAGAAAAATACGACACACAGAATATTTTAATTGTATATGAGTTCAGATTATAAGTTTAGAAATAAAGGAGAAAATTTCAAATTTTATTTTATGTGTTCTAATGTGTGGCTGATACATGTACATGATGTTTCAAAAAAGAGTTTATTATACCCCACGCAACAGTGTTGCATGAGGCATAATGTTTTTGACCCGGTCAGTAAGTCCGTCAGTCCTGTTTTGTCTTCTTTTTTTTTGTCAGCACAATTCATAAACCGCTGCACACAGTTTCGTCAAACTCCGCATATATATGTAGGACACAATGTGTAGATTTGCATATTACAAGGAAATTCCGATTCCTTTATTTTTTCCGGGAATTTCAGCATTTCGACTTTTGGGGGAGCGTGGGGTATGTGAGCTTGCTTACTTTTTCTTGCATTTCGATTTGATCAAATACATGTAAATCACTAAAAATGAAATGAAATGAAACATTGAAAGTATTTAGGTTTAAGAGAAATGATCATGTTTTGCTTCTTTTTCAAAAAGAATTGCACAACTTAAATATGAAAAATTAAATTACACCTGCGAAGCATATGTATAACTGACTACAATGTAAGATTCCCTATTACAGGGGCGTAGCCAGGCGTACGTTTGTACGCAAAAACGTCCACATCATTTTCAAAAAAAAAAAAAAAAAGAAAGGAGAGGAGAGGGAGACAGGCGTAATACTGTAAAGCGTACTCATCATTTTTGCAAAATATTAGTAAATAAAAAATAAATGAAAATCAACAGAATAAGTTTTAGGGGAAAATACGATATTATACACCTCACTGAAATCAAAAGATTTTACTGGATTTTGGTTTACTATCGAATATTGCTGATATTTTTTCTAAGTGTAATTACATTCTTAAAGTTTCTCTATTGTAGATGTCACACAATAAAACCCATCTCGGTACTCTTAAAACAAACGATAATTTTATTTAATGCCAAAAATTTCAATTTCTATTAATAGTAATTAACTTCCAAGCGCAATGCTTAACTTCTGTAATGATACCCCCCCCCCCCATTTTAACCTATTATCGGATTCATGCGAGACTCCGAAAATCATATATCAGCTTTATATATGATATTATATAGATCAAAAATCGAAAAAAAAAATGTAAAATTCAGTTTAACCCTAAAAAATATTAATAAGGTCTTAACACTACCTTAAAACCAGTATAGTATATTTTACATGTTTTTTAAAATTGTTGAAAAAAAGTTTAAGATACCAGATTTGTGAATATTTATGAACATTCATTTTAAAATGTATACAATGTACATAGGTAATGTGCAAGAAAATGTGTTGAAAAGGATTCTTATGTCTTTGTTATTTTCAATCTTTACAGATGTATTTTTAATATTAATGTAAGCCTGACTATCAGTCGATTAAGTGGTCTGTCTACACCAGTCAGCCACTCTAACCAACTACCATATGTTAACATCCGTATTTGTCGAGCTTCAAAAGTCTAAAATTGTTTTAGTGGGTTCGCTTTTGGACAGATCTTTTCTCGTGTCTGAGTACTGTCCGCATTTTGTACAAGGAATTAAAGAACAGACCTTAAATGTGGCTGCGTAACAAACTGAAAAAGTGAAATAAATTTCAAAATACTACTAGTGTCAGAAGGGTCAAGCATGCACATCGAAATCGTCGAAAATTCACCAGACCCCCAGCCTATCCAGGCGTCCACATAAAATGTACCCTGGCTACACCCCTGCCTTAACATGCTAAAATTGTGAGAAAAAATAAAGCAAATTATTATCAGGCAATATCTCTTCAGTTAAATTATCTAACTTGATTTAGTAGTATCATCTGATATACGCTATTTGATATTTTTGCATGCAAAAATCCTGGCTGATTAGCAACAGTATTTTTTTTTATTCCAAATGTCAAGTATAAATATAGAATTCTTGACCTTAGCTTGCTCCAAAAATAAAACGGTGAAATTCAATCTAAGTTATGTCTGACCTAGTGATATTGTCTTCTTGAAAATAAGATGGGCGTATTTGGCGTGTAATCTGCAGGAATCATTTGTACGAAACATTTATGGTTTAAATGTCCATGATTTGGTTGGCTGAATACAGTGGGTCAGATTTTACAAACACAACTATAAAATTTTTTTCACTTTTGAAATATCTTGTCAAATTGTAATACTTATGACCTTTAACCTAGGAGGTTCAATAGCATAGTTATGTTTCAAACAAAAAATAAATAAAAAACAAACGCCTATAAGATTAAAGGCATAGATGATAAATAGACATGTACATTGTACATCATAGAATATATAGAGGATTGGAATTGATTTCGCTCTAGAACCAAACTGAACCAGAATATATCTAATTTAAAATATTAATACATCAGTACATAAAATAAAACTGACAAAATAATTGATTGTTTGTATTTTATAAAAAAAAAATTAACGCGCCATGCGAGGCTCGAACCAAAAACTTTTCACATCTATTGCACTGAACAGGGACAATCCTTGTAATGAAACATATTTTACTTGAAAATTATGCAACACCCTATTCGGTTTACATTATATATGTATACAAACTTTATAACAAATTATTACTTTATAACAAAGACCGAAATGAGACATTCTGAAATTTCGTCGGTCTGTTGGGAGCGGGATCAGTTATGGATTAGGCAATCAACATCCCTGTCTGCCCTTTCTTTATCGGATCCCTTGCTTGCTATGGTATATCAATGGTTCGCTGGCGCTCAAGATTCAATTTCTCCAAAAAAACCGAAATCAAGTAAAGCACCCCATGAAAGAAGTGTATCATAAATTCCTGGTCCTATAGAAAACAGAGAGGCCAACACTGACAAAAGAAAGAGCTCTCTGGAGAGTTTTCGAATTGCTGTAAAAGTATTTGTCAAAGGACAATATATTCTTATCGTTGGAAATATGCCAAAAGGAATGCAAAATATGGAGGCAATATCAACAGTCCCTTGGATTTATGTATTTGATTTTGATGCCACAAGCAGAGATTCAGGTCTTCTTTGTGTAAATGAAAATTTTATAAAGAAAAGACGGTCTCTTCATCTAACAAATTGGCTTCAAACACCAGCAGGAATATCAGAAAATGGAACATCATGGACATTTCTGCGTGGTAGAAGAGACAATCCTGAAAGTGTCTTTAAAAATACTAATGACTTGCGAGAATGGATCCAGAGAGTAAAGGGAAACATTGATTTACACATTGAGCACATTCAAAGATATATTGAAGATTACACAGTCATTACAATATTAATGTTTTGGCCATTAGATGAGAGTTTAGCTCAGCATATGCATAAATTTTTAACACGGTTGGACGAAGGGCTTGACCCAAAGCCGAAGATAATTTTGTGCATTCCCGGAAAACCAGTGACTGATATTGGCAATTCCATACTGACTGCGTTAAAAAACGAAATGGGTGAGAACCTTGTCATAATAGACTGTGGTTTAAAACTTGTCTGTGGCTGTATCATTGACATTACTAAAGACCACCAAATTCAAACAAATGTAAAATATACCTTACCAACCGCTGATGACTGTAGTGACCCATCCATTGAGGACAGTGATGCAGCATGGCTTAAAGAAGAACTTGAGATTCTGTACCTTTCCAATCCATATACAAAATGCAAAACAGACGTGAAAGCTCTGGAAGAGGAGGGTGATTCATTCTTCCGTGGAGGCACATTACATTGGTTTGCGTGGTACGAAGTTGGCGCCGGCCATTTTGACGCACAGCGTGATCTCATGGCCGATGTAATGAAAGTTGTTAAAGTGTTCATTGACGAAAACAGATCAGGAGTAGTGACACTTTACCATGCGCCTGGTTCTGGGGGAACTACTTTGGCTCAGAGAATACTTTGGGAATTCCACACACAGATTCCGTGTGCTCATGTAAAGTTGAGATCCGCATTGCCAGTAGCAAATCTTGTTGAGCGAATCGAAATGATATATGCCAAAACACACAGACCCATCTTATTACTTCTTGATGGTGATGACGAAGTCAAAGTTAAGCAACTGATTAGAATTCTCAAAACCAACTACAGATGTTACATAATTATTCTTTATGTAAAAAGATACCCATATACACAAAAGAAAGGTAACAAGCTTTTCCTGCAGGGAACTGTTTCTAAACAGGAAGCAAAGCGATTGGCACTTAAGTTCAAAAGTCAATGCAAGGACGACACAAAGAAACAAGAGCAGTTAAGCAAAGTTTGTGAGGACGTTGAAAAGGGAAAACAGCACCTCGTATATGAGTTTGGACTTGCCGCCTACTTGCATGAATATAAAGGTATTGGCAAGTATGTAAAGGGATATTTGTGGCCAGCAAAAAAGAGTGACACAGAGACATTTTCTCTAGGGAGAAAACTATTATCCTACCTATCCCTGGCATATTACTACGGTCAGACTGCTCTCCCTTTGCAGTTTTTCTATGCTTTACTTCACAAACCCCCAAATTACCTTATCGAAATGGATGATTTGCCCCAACCAGTATCACAATTTGTAGTCTTTGATAAAAACGAATGCAAATCAAACAGTATTCGAATTTGTCACTACCTAATTGCAAAGGAAATTTTGGAACAAGTTCTCGGTAATGGATCTGAGGAAAGAAACACACAGCTTTGTTTGACAGCAAGACAGAACCTTGCTTATTTTTGCGAAGAGTTTATCGAATATGCAAGTAGGAAGGGGGTAAAATCGGGAAACATTGTTTATTTTCTAACAAGAATTTTCATTTTCCGTGACAATAAGGATATGGGTGAGAATGCTGAACAAATACGGAAGAAGCCTGTACTTTCTAGACTTATGTTGGATATTAGTTCAAAAGGTCCATTTTTTACCGAACGTTTGAACGTTCTCAAAAAATTAACAGAAGCTTTTCCAAATGACCAAAATTTCCATGCACATCTGGGACGTTTTTATGCGTATTGTCGACCAAATGAAGACGACAAAGCTGAAAAATGTCTTCAGAGGGCTACGGAGATCTGTGAAAGACAAATTGGAAATAAAACAAAAGGAGAACTGGATGAAAGGCTATTGCATTCATTGATGCATGTTTATCACATCTTTGGAACAGTACTGCAGAAGAGGATTGCTAGATACACTGGACAATCACCAACCGATGAACCAGACATCGAAACAACAGAAGAGATATTTGATGAGAGGTTGCAAGAACTTGTTCAACTTGCTAAGTTGTCTTGTGAATACTTTAAAAAGTGTAGGGACTTCACCCCAGATGGTCACGAATCATGCTATGGCTTTGTGGGTGAGATAACAGTTCGTCTACAAATATGTGACTTTATTGAGAGGAATTGTAAAGAACTCGATGAGTCGTAAGGAATAAAGGCTTACCTCTCTTACAGCGACGAAAAACATTCCACTGGGAGGAAATTTGTTAAGAAAAGTGTTTATTGCATAGACAATTTACTCAAGGAATGTTTTTATACTTTAGAAGATGATGATATTGACCATTCAGTGCAGAAGGTTATATTTTGGTATAACCATCTTTTCAGTAAACATGCTGTTGATTTAGAAGAACTAGCAGAGGGCGACGACATTCATGCATACAGACTTCAGATTGCTGCAAAGAAACTCAAGTACAGTTCAAGCGAAACAAACTTAATGATGCTTGAAAAAATTGACAGAGAAGAAGACATCACTGCAATAGTTCATTTGTACGAAAATATCTTCAGAGAAACCATTTCAATTAAAAGCAAACCAGCGCTAGATAGAGACTACACAGAATGGATCTTTGCCATCAGACACAGGCTTTTTAATGAAGTCTACTCTATTGAAACAGTGTTACAACATGTTCGCAGGTGGCATGAATAACTACATTCTCCCATGTCAAAATTCTACCTATTTATTTTAACAAGTCTTCTCGGGTTTGGAAAGAACAACACAAATGGAAGCAGTGAGTCTTTATCCGAAGCAAACATTCTAAAGAAAGACATGGAAAAAGTAAGCAGGTTTGTTTTGAAGCCAAAATACCCCAGAGAATGGCTAAGAAAAAATGGAGAAGGGATAAAAACACTGGAGCCAGGTATGCGATTCATGGGATATGTCGTCTTGGATGACCGCAATCTCAAAGAAGATATATATCAAACACTCCGAATTTGTAAAGGTACAATCTGTGCGCCAAACAACAGAAAACTAGGAGGTTTCATTTCACTGGATCTTGGAAACAATGTAGTTCCTGTTCGGGTATTTTATATTCCGAACAAGGCAAACTTAGCTAGCACTGCTCACGCTGAGAAACGTGTTGAGTTTATACTTGGATTTAGTCTACATAGTGGCTGGGAAGCTTTCAATGTTCGACTTCTTGAAAAGTATCCTTGCCCAAAACTAAATTGCAATGCTCACATAGAACTTACCAGTGCAGACGATAATGTAAAATGCCCTAGTTGTCAAAAGATTGTACAAAGAGATGAATTCATAGAGGTTTTTTAAGAAGGGATTTGGATGTTTATGTTTTCTTGAGAGATTATATAAAAAAGAATACTGTACATGTTAAGAAGTATTTCATGGAAAAAAGTGTGAAATAAATGCCTTAAGTTGTTTGTATAATAAAACATCTTTCATTGAAAGTTATAAAATAATGTAAATTGTCAATTAGGTTAAAAAGATGCATAGAAGTGTTTCAAGAAAAAGAGCAAAATAAATATTTACATTTGCGCTTACCAAAAAGGAAATTAAACTTGTAGTTTTAAAACAATGTAAATTTTCATTAAAATTGGTTACATGCAAGCAACGTTATTTCGGACTTGATATAGATTATATTTCTTGGGTGTTTTCCTCTAGTCTACATAACGATTGATATGCCATTGAATGAAAAATTCTTCAATTCATCTGCAACTCATTATAATGTAAGTGATCTTTACATCCATTACGGAAATATTGGAGATTTTTAAATTTACACATGAAGGAAATTTAAAACGAGAGCATTTCAAGGAAATATGATCATACTTGTAACAGGTACATGTACATGTGATTATATTTATCAAATTGACTTTTGTTCAATCACAATAATGAAATGCAGTTATACATTTTATGGAAGTACAATGTTCAAAAATGAAAAAAAAAATTTCAGTGATTTTCATGTCACAGTTGTGGATGCTGTTAATCTCAGACCAGAGTAATATCTGTGGTGGGTAGGTATAGTACATATAACACACATTTCAGTTTTGAGGAAGCTCTAGACCATAGCTTCAGCACAATATAGAGTTCTAATTGAAGGGTGGTTTTATGCAGCTATCTAGCTATCTATTCAGGCTCCACAGACACAAAATTTGGACTAGCTCACTTTTAAGCTCAGTCTCAATTTTCACCATTAAGAAATTACTGAATATCAAAGTGAGCTCATTTAATATTTTATGTCCCGGGAGGCAGTATAGGATACAGTTTGTTAAAGATGTTAGTATTTTTTTCATTTTTTTTTCAAATTTTTTCATATTATTTACGGATAGGAAATGTTGCAACGGTTACAAATGGAATGAACACAAATCATCATGTATTTGTGAGTTTCATAAAATTTAAATACACTGTATGCGCTTAGTAAATTCTAGTGCTTTCGTTACTGTTAAGACATGTACATCTATATAAAGCAAATCCACTTCAGAATTAATTAAATACGTATATGAAATACGTAATGTTATGGCATAGATCTACATGTAAATGTGAAAATACAATAAATATTTGAACAAAGAGGTTATGGAAAAACAAATGTAAGTGCCTGATTTAATTTTTATAGCATGTGAATTGGGCTTTTTGGGAGAAAATTGCTCTACGAAATGTCGTTATCCTTCATTTGGTAAATTCTGTCAATCAGAATGCACTTGTCCAGAATCTGATTGTGATCCGAGTGGAGGATGTCCACGCTCTGGTAAGTTATTCTGTGTAAGTTTGTCCTCTTAATTTAATTAAAAGAGAAATTGTAGGAACATCTCAATGTACCATGAAATGATTATTACTTAATTTATAATCTTTTCATTCATCCATAAAAAAAATGTCTAGTTGTCCATCCAGTTGCAATGTCCTTGTAAGTTTGGTCCGGGAAGAGCTTAGAATTCTTATGGAATGGATCTGCTCTACGTGTACAAACTTTAACTTTGTCACTGTTCAGATAAACGATGGTCATTTCCAGCATCTGAGGCAAATCTTAAAGTGCCAATACCTAGTGGCATCATCTATGTAAAGTTTATACAGGTTATTGGGCTTATATAATTACTTCAGAATGGAACTGCTCCAAAAAAATTTTTATCTCTTCAATCAGCTTCAAAATATATGTCAAATCTGATAGTGTCCATTCCTGAATTCTTTATTCGTGCAAAGGTCCACCTTCGGCTTATATATACATGTATATTTAGTGTATTTCCTGGGAGCAAGCCTGCTTCAAAACAAAAGAAAAACGTTAGACCGATGCGGGAGGTTTAGCATAAACTCATTGCATCTTCCTAGAAGTGATCTAAAAATGAAACTACATTTTAAAATCAGTTGTTCCAAATTACGTTTTAACTGATCCTTCCACTTCTTTAGAAATATTTAGCCAATTTCAATTCGTTACTAAGTGAAAAGTTGCATTCATTTGGCAATTTTTAAAAATGCATTCTAGGGCATTACACATTACTGTATCTTCGATTAGTTAATAAAGAAAAACTTATGTTATTATTCATTTAGAGTGTCCAGTGGGAATTTATGGAAGATATTGCGAATTTCCGTGCACGTTTCCAAATTATGGCCCTAATTGTCAGCTGGGGTGCAATTGTACAATGGATGTCTGCAACCCAGTCACAGGATGTTCTAGTAAATATAGATCAATTCTGCACAATATTTTACACAGAGAATAATTTGATTTACATAATACTTATCTACATATTAAGATACCAAAACTATAATACTCAAATTCTTTTTATCACCTCTTGAGCAAAATACTTCAAAGGACTGGTACATGTGTATTTTCTGTGCTCCATAGAATAGACTGGAAAGAAAAAGAGGAGTCTCAAATATTTAAATCGTATATCTGATTAAGAAAATTTTATAAATGCACTAAAAAGTCTTGTTTTTGCATTAAGTTGAATACGCTTTATAATTAAGCACAATTTGATTAATTTTCTCATCTTGCGTGTGACTTATAAATGTTTCAGATCTGTCAGAGGCAACCACACAATTGCAAGAGATCGTTACCTCAGTTTCCACTCCAGAGGTTTGGAATGCTGAATTGAGAAGCTCTTCAATATCTACATTATATTCTGACATATCAAAAAAGACAACAAACATTCCAAAAAGTTCAAAAAGTGGTATACCAAATTTCAATATTTTTTTCTGAATAAACTTAGCTTTTCGTCGAAATAAGTTTAACACGCTCTTAGAAAACCCAAACGCTTGTAGTTTATTACAAAAGCATTTTCTTTCTTTAAAGTAGACATGAAGATTTTTTTTAAATACCTCGTACATGTATTATCAATATGATTAAAACTTAGCATTTCGTTTCACTTGAAGTTTATCAAAGAAAATTCAGAAAGATGTATATTTAAGTTCCTTTTTTAACAGATAGAAAATGTCCAACTTCCTCTTATTGGACATTTCTAGGAGTAAGAGCTCAAGCCGGTGCAATGTTAGTGAGCATAATTATTCTCGGAGCATTTTCTCTGATCATTATCTTGCTATACATGTGCGTGTCGTTGAAAATCTTCCCAAATCGGAGAGACTCGAGATCGACACTCAGAAGAATAGGAAGTTTGCAAACATAAGATGTGAAGGTTATATGGTAGGAGTGAGTGAATTGCAGTTTAAATATTTTGGATAATTTATTTGATTGATTTATTAGAACATTTCAATTCTTTCTTTTTTTTCATTTTAAATTTTGAGTTTTCATTTTACTGTGGATACAGTGTATATGACTCACATGTATAGAGCTGGATTTCGGTTAGATAATAGAGAAGAAAAAATACGACACACAGAATATTTTACTTGTATATGAGTTCAGATTATAAGTTTAGAAATAAAGGAGAAAATTTCAAATTTTATTTTTTCAAATGTTTTCTTTCCAATGTGTGGCTGATTCATGTACAAGATGTTTTTAAAAAGAGTTTATTATACCCCACGAAACAGTGTTGCATGAGGCATAATGTTTTTGACCTGGTCAGTACTAAGCGCATACAGTGTTTTGTCTTTTGTTTTTTTTGTCAGCACAACTCATAAACCGCTGCACACAGTTTCGTCAAACTTTGCATATATATGTAGGACACAATGTGTAGATTTGCATATTACCAGGAAATTCCCATTCCTTTATTTTTTCCAGGAATTTTTGCACTTTTTAACTTAGGTTTTTTGCCATATCTTGAATATAGAGATGAGTAATTTGTCAGCGCAACTCCTCTTGAACCGCTGCACACAATTTCGTCAAACGTTGCAGACATTTAGGACACAAGGTGCAGATGTCAATAATACCAGGAAATTCCGATTCCTTTTTTTCTGGGAATTTCAGCATTTCGAATTTTGGGGGAGCGTGGGGTATGTGAGCTTGCTCACTTTTTCTTGCATTTCGATTTGATCAAATACATGTAAATCACTAAAAATGAAATGAAATGAAAAATTCAAAGTATTTAGGTCTAAGAGAAAATGATCATATTTTGCTTCTTTTTCAAAAAAAATTTGCAAAACTTGAATAAGAAAAATTAAATCATACCTGCGAAGCATATATATAACTGACTACAATGTAAGATTCCCTTAACATGCTAAAATTGTGAGAAAAAATAGAGCAAATTATTGTCAGGCAATATCTCTTCAGTTAAATTATTTAACTTGATTTAGTAGTATCATCTGATATACGCTATTTGATATTTTTGCATCCAAAAAGCCTGGCTGATTAGCAACAGTATTTGTTTCATTCCAAATGTCACGTATAAATATAAAATCCTTGACCTTAGCTTGCTCAAAAAATAAGTTATATCTGACTTAGTGATATTGTCTCCTTGAAAAGAAGATGGGCGTATTTGGCGTGTAATCTGCAGGAATCATTTGTACGAAACATTTATGGTTTAAATGTCCATGATTTGGTTGGCTGAATACAGTGGGTCAGATTTTACAAACACAACCATAGATGTTTTTTATTTTTGAAATATCTTGTCAAATTGTAATACTTATGACCTTTTTACCTAGGAGGTTCAATAGCATAGTTATGTTTCAAACAAAAAATAAATAAAAAAATAAACGCCTATAAGATTAAAGGCATAGATGATAAATGGACATGTACATTGTACATCATAGAATATATAGAAGATTGGAATTGATTTCGCAGTAGAACCAATTAACTGAACCAGAATATATCTAATCTAAAATATTAATACATCAGTACATAAAATAAAACTGACAAAATAATTGATTGTTTGTATTTTTTTTTTAAATTAACGCGCCATGCGAGGCTCGAACCAAAAACTTTTCACATTTATTGCACTGAACAGGGACAATCCTTGTAACGAAACATATTTTACTGGAAAATTATGCAATACCTTATTCGGTTTACATTATATATGTATACAAACTTTATAACAAATTATTACTTTATAACAAAGACCGAAATGAGACATTCTGAAATTTCGTCGGTTTGTTGGGAGCGGGATCAGTTATGGATTAGGCAATCAACATCCCTGTCTGCCCTTTCCTTGTCAGATCCCTTGCTTGCTATGGTATATCAATGGTTCGCTGGCGCTAAAGATTCAATTTCTCCAACAAAACCGAAATCAAGTAGAGCACCGCATGAAAGAAGTGTATCATTAATTCCTGGTCTTACAGAAAACAGAGAGGCCAACACTGACAAAAGAAAGAGATCTCTGGAGAGTTTTCGAATTGCTGTAAAAGGATTTGTCAAAGGACAATATATTCTCATCGTTGGAAATATGCCAAAAGGAATGCAAAATATGGAAGCAATATCAACAGTTCCTTGGATTTATGTATTTGATTTTGACGCCACAAGCAGAGACTCAGGTCTTCTCTCTGTAAATGAAAATTTTATAAAGAAAAGACGGTCTCTTCATTTAACAAATTGGCTTCAAACACCAACAGGAATATCAGAAAATGGAACGTCATGGGCATTTTTGCATGGTAGAAGAGACAATCCTGAAAGTGTCTTTAAAAATACTAATGACTTGCGAGAATGGCGCCAGAGAGCAAAGGGAAACTTTTTTTTTTACACATTGAGCACATTCAAAGATTTATAGAAGATTACACAGTTATAACCATAGTAATGTTTTAGTCATTTGATGAGAGCATATGCAAAAATTTTAACACGGTTGGATGAAGGGCTTGACCCAAAGCTGAAGATAAGTTTGTGCATATCCCGAAAACCAATGACTGATATTGGCAATTCCATACTGACTGTGTTAAAAAACGAAATGGGTGAGAACCTTGTCATAATAGACTGTGATTTAAAACTTGTCTGTGGCTGTATCATTGGCATTACTAAAATCCTCCTAATTCAAACAAATATAAAATATACCTTACCAACCTCTGATGACTGTATTGACCCATCCATTGAGGACATTGATGCAGCATGGCTTAAAGAAGAACCTGAGATTCTGTACCTTTCCAATCCATATACAAAATGCAAAACAGACGTGAAAGCTCTGGAAGAGGAGGGTGATTCATTCTTCCGTGGAGGCATATTACATTGGTTTGCATGGAGGTTTAATTTCTTTCGATCTTTGAAACAATGTGGTTCCTGTTCGGATATTTTACATTCCCAACAAGGCAAATAGCTAGCACTGCCCATGTCGAGAAACGTGTTGAGTTTATCCTTGGATTTAGTATACATAGTGGCTGGGAAGCTTTAAATGTTCGACTTCTTGAAAAGTACCCATGTCCAAAACGACACTGCAATGCTCACATAGAATATACCAGTGCAGATGATAATGTTAAATGCCGTAGTTGTCAAAAACTTGTACATAGAGATGAATTCCCAGAAGTCCTTTAAGGTCTTTCCACCCTCACAATATTAGTGGTGAAAAGTACAAAAATTGAATTTATTTTCATTTATTAAAGTTTGAATTTACCAATTATTTCCAAAAATGTATAGGTCTCCATATGATTTAAAGTGGGAGACGTAAATAAACAAAAGCATATGTCAACATATAAAATCGTAAACTTTTTGTAAATAGTATCATGAATATTATGTAAAAACTTAGTCAAATGCATAATTATGATGCTGAACGTTCCTAGATACTTGCTACTTATAAGATACTTTTGAATTGTGAATATCAGGGAAACTATTTTACATTAGAAGTTCAATTAAGAAAATGCCTAAATGAAGCTACCTGAGCAGGAGTTATTACCCTTGTCAACATCTTTTAAAGATTGAATAATTGATAAAAAAAAAGGAAATGTGCATTTTTAAAAATTCTTTTACTTAAGGGGGGATCTATGTCGTTCTACGTCATAGCAGCGTTATTTGACGTCACAATAGCGACGTTTCTTTTATACCTGTTGACTCTTGCAACTATGATGTAAGTTTAACATTGTTTATAGTCAATAACGTACACAACTTACAAAAAGAAAATTTATACATCATTAATATGCTTTATTTGATTTTCAGAGTTTCTAAATATCAGAATGCTATAATTCCGTTGGTTTATAATTCATAGCAATTTCAGTTCTGAAAAAATGCTTCGATGATATGCTGATATAAGTGCAAAATAAAACATAACATTCTACAAAAAAAGCGGCTTAAATCAGGAAAATATGTTTAATTTTATGTTTAACATTCATCGTATTTTCTCGATAAAACTAAGTTTTTTTAATATTCTTGTACTTTATCTGGTTATTGATTAGTAGATTTAATCATAAAGCAATTCCTAAATTCTACTATGTGTTGGTTGTTGACGTGGAAGGGGATGGGGACAATGGAATCAAGACGAAAAGATTAAATCAGTGTACGTTGTTACTCATCAAAAAGAATACTTGTTTTCCATACAAAAGTTTTAAATTCAGATGTTCGTCAGTGCTTACTTACCTTTGTCTTAGTGCGGAAAGGTCAATATGTATGACACAAGCGTACGATTTAATTAAAGAAAACTTCATATTTCTCGTTAATTTTATCATAAAGGTATACTTTTTTCTTCATAAAATTAAAAAGATAATTCATTTCCTCAGAAAAAATATGAAATACAATGGAATGGTTAAAAATACAGCATGAAAAATGGGGTGATACTTAGTTTGTGCCCGATTATAATTTTTCAAGCAAGTCTAATAGTTTAAATACATGTTGATTTTGAATGTGATGTGACATTTTTTGTTCTTCTTAGCACATTTTTTGGCAGAAAAAAATTTCTGAAAATAATCTATTTTCAGCTTTTCACGCTGTTTTCGCACGTGCTCTTGTGTTAAAATTAGCATATAAAGGTATTGTTTTTAATGCCTAAAATTTAAAGTTACTGGCAAGGAAAGAAATGTAGTTTTGAAAATTTCACACAAAGACTTTACGGACATAGGTTCCCCCTAAACAATATTTATCATTACACCTAATGTGGAAAATCATTCTTTCAAAATATGGATTTAATTTAAAAACAGTTTTTGCAATCACAGGAGGGTGGAATTACCTTAGGAAGAGAGTGTAGTGTGATGTTAATGTTTTCTTTAGTGATTATAAAAAAGATATACAAAACGGGAAATAGAGAAACAATATGTTCACTAGTGTTTATGGAAAAAAAATAAAATGACATTAATAAGGTAAAATAAATATTTAAGGAATATTATAATTCTTGGCCAAATTATCGAATATAATCTGAGGCCTGTTCAGCAGAGCGAACGTTTGCGAGCGCTCGTAAAAATTACTATTGGAAGTATAAGTAATTTTGGCGAGCGCTCGCGAACGTTCGCTCTGCTGAACAGGCCTCTGGTTTGGGTCAGTTTACGCTTTATAATCCGCAAAGCGGATTATATAAAAAACGTAAACTGACCCAAACCAGATTATACTTGATAATTTGGCCAAGAATTAAAGTCATTCCTTATAATTTAATTTTAGAATAATTAAACAACTTTGAGTGTAAAATTGTGCTGCTTTTTATGAGTTCAAATTTACCGCGCAATAATACAACCTTAGTAACGGATGTGATGGGAAGCGAGGGGAGGTAATAACTGATACATAGATCTAGCAGCCATGATGTTTTTTTACATGAGGTAAGATCGAAGAACTGTTAGAAGTTGAAGGTACATTTATTAAATCTTGAATTTTCCATGGATTCCGAGGACTGGAAACGAGGGGATTGCATGGATAAGATGATCAAACTGGTCATCAAGGGATTGTGTCCCCATACCAAACCAGATTATACAAAATAATTTGCGTTCCTTTTTGGAAATCAACCAATGAGAGGCGAGAATATAAACAAAATTAAATTATTCGAATTTAAAAAAAAATTGATACATGTAGAGAAGTATTTCAATAAAAGAGGCAAAGAAAATATTTGCTTTTGTATGTATGAAAAAGAAATATTAAAAATAAAGCAAAAAAAAAACAAATATTCAATGATATAAATCTGCATGCAAATCTGTGCATAAAGCAATTTTATTTATTTACTTGATATCTGTTGATTGTATTTCACTTTTCTACCATGGAATAATATGAACAAAAGTATTTGTTCATTTATCTGTAATATAAAACAATACAAGTGATATTTTGACAAAAAGTCACTCATTGAATTTACAAAAAAAATAAATAAATAAATAGATGGACAACGCATTTTTAATAAATTTTATGAGTATTTTACATACATCGAGAAAACGTATAAATATGCAAATCTATAAAGGAAATTAAAATGAGAGAATTTCAAGGAAATATAAACATGCATGTAACAGGTACATGAGACAATGATATTGACAAAACTGACTTCAGTTCAATCACAGAAAATAAGTTATAGTGGAAGTGCTGTGAGTTAAAATGAATGCAATATTTCAATTATTTTTATGTTGCAATTGCAGACGCTGTGTGTTTGTGGTGAGAGTAAAATTTGTGGTGGGTAGGTACATTGCAGAATAAAGACGTTCTGTACACTGCACAATAAATGAACTGTTCCAATGGTGCAAGATTGTTTTATGCAGCTAGGCAGCGTAACATGCCATCAACTGTTAATGCAGAATAAATATGTACTTCCGGAATTAATAAGAATCTTCAGATTGAGCTACTTTTGTTATCAAAGTTTTTTTTTTCTTGCATTTTTAGAGATAGAAAAATGACTGAATACACAACTGAATTAAACATTTCCGATATAAATAAATAATGGTGATTTCGGTTTACTAACACAAAATTGCCTCAGAACTTTTTTCCTGAAGAAATATGGAAAAAATGAACTTATTTAACTCTGTGCATATTTTTTATCTAAATAATTTATCTTTAAATCCAATTTGCAGAAAAGCAATTTTAAAATACTTTAATCTGAAGAACAGATAAAACATAATTATGCCTGTTTTTTTTATCAAAGCCTAAACTCGATTTCATTCAATTTGACCACACATATGCATGAAAATTCTGTTTGCAAAACTGTTTTGTTTCCCAGGAACTGTTGCAGCGGCTACAAATGGAATAAAGACAGAACATCATGCATTCGTGAGTTGTTTTTATGTACTTTTGAATTTTTTTTTTTGGCGCTTTATAGAAAAATACCAAATCAATTTTAATTCAAAATCATAATAAAATGTACAGGGGAGCTCGTTGTTGTGGCATTTAAAATGATATTACAATGCAGACATTAAGTTAAATGTTTCTTAGAAAAATGGTTAAATTGTCTGCTTTAAACTTTTAATGCATGTGATGTTGGCTTTTATGGGAGAAATTGCAGTACGAAATGCCGATATCCTTCATTTGGTGAGTTGTGTCAATCAAAGTGTACCTGTCCAGAATTTGATTGTGATGCCAGTAGAGGATGTCTTAAATTAGGTTAGTTATTATTCTCCTTTTGTCCCTATGTATTGAAAATTGGTATTAAACGTGGGTTTTTTATGTTGATGAGCCAGTCATAAAAACGATGATTTCAAATCTTTATCTAATACATGTACCTTAATTTCAGTCTTCTTTTTTTTATATAAAAGAAATTAAATTGAGACAGCAGCAAATTATACATTTTGTAGAGAGATTTTTAATTTTACTCTCAAACGTTAAAATCTAAGCATGTAAGAATTTTTACATTTTTTTCCAACATTCCATATTCTTCATTGCGTTTAAAAACTTGATAAATATATGGCGTGCATAGCTTTTCCTTCAATGCTCGGGAATAATTTCTATAATAAAACAAAGTTAAGCAAAGATTACATGCATTATGTGTCCTACATCGGATGCTGAATCTGACCTATATTTTGGGTGACAACAATTCTTTCAAAAAAAGAAAGAAGAAAAAAAACAACAAACAACTAACTATCATGGATGTTGTTCTAAGGATGAGCCATACATAATTGCTTCGACGCTGCATCTGACCATTTTCTACATGACTGACCATGGTGACCTTAACCTTAGATAAGCTCTATAATTTTCTGACCTGTTATGATTGAAATGCATGAAGGATGCAACAAAGGATAGTCACAAGTACCACTTACAGCAATGCTTCAGATTCTGGAACTGACCGTCATTTTCTGTATAGGTGAACAATTTAAATTTTTCTTGGAACAAGAAACTTAAAGTCCGACTCAAACCAAACACGCAAACATATTAATCTCGGAATGCAATCTTTATCAAAAACAAAATCTTGTGAGATATTTGCTTTCGTAGAGAATATATTAATCGAGGTTGGATTCACAAAAACTTGGTCCAGCTAGGGTGTATACACTACATGTAGTTCTTTAGGAATTGACCTGTTAAAAAAATTAACCGGGACGCCGACATCTCATACATGTCGATGTAACTGTGATATTAACAAATATTTTAGTTCTCCAAAGCGTTAAACATTTAAATGTATTAGCCTTCTTGGAAAAGAAATGAAGATTTTCAAATATTAATATTTTTAGAGTGTTCAGTGGGATTATCAGGTCAACATTGCCAATTTTCGTGTAAATTTCCAAATTACGGTCTTGGTTGTCAGAAGAAGTGCTTATGTACCGAAGATGCCTGCAACCCAGCAACAGGATGTGCAAGTACTGTTCCATAAGTCACTCATGAACAGAGAAATAATTTGACATCCAAAATATTTATTTACATTATTTGAAACTTACTTAAAGCAATTGTACTTAAATGATAAATTTGAACTTTGTTCTTGCTTCTTAACGAGGCCGAGTCTAATTCGAGTGCGCATGGCTTTGAACAACTTTTTTATTTCATCACACTGCACCCAGTCATACGTGCGACACTGAACTTTTCCCACATATTGTGATTTTGATACAAAATTAACTTTATCTGTAACTCCTTCTATTCTGAAAATGTGCTTTTACGACAATAATTAGGAAAAACGCTGAAATGGTTCTAACAATGTCACCGTCTTACGATCTTGAAAGCAAGGCATGACACATGACTCGCTTGTTTGCTTAAGATGTCCTTGGATATTATACTGTACGTGTACATAAATTGGCGTATTCACTGGGTATGGGGTTGTTGGTGTAGTCATGAATAATCGCTACAGATATCCCTGCCATTTATTGTATTTATGAATGATTTCTTAGCGTTATTCATGAATCAGCGCATCAGTTTCCGCGCCAAAGCCGCTAATATATGAAGCCCACTTATAGTATTAAAACCTGATGACAGAACACCAAAAGAAACATACTAGCAATCTAAACATTGATATTTTTACCAAATGAATTTATCTGCGCCGATAATTCATCTGCTCCGATATGTATTTATACCGCATTATGGCAATTATTTTGATGCATGTCTGGGGCAGCAAAGGAAAGAACTTTATAGTTAATTCGAATGATTCCTAGACCATTAACTAGATGGTCAACTTTTTTGAATTTTCACAACTTGGGGACTTTTTTACAATAGCTTTTATCTCCTTGACCGAAAAAGAAATTGCTAGGGCAGAAATACAAAAAAAAAAAGAATATAGGGAACATGAGATTATTTGACGCTTTTCAAACAAATTCAAATAGGACACAATAGTAAATTTTGACATTTAAGATGAACCATAAAAAACGAGATGGTAAGCATTCCATTTTTTAATCTTAAAACAATAAATATAACATTAAAAATTAATTAAGGAAAATTTACCTAACCCCTTGGGTAGAAATAGTTAGCTATGGACAATTTATACTCTCATTAAATCCCCATGTTCTGTGGTTTAAAAATGAAAGAAAAAGATGACAACTATATTCAAATAAAGTAATCGGACATTTTATTTGCAAGTGAATGATTTGTGATCAAGCATAATAATTATGATTGATGTTTCAGACCTGTCAGAGACAACAACACAAAAGATCGCTACGTCATTTTCCAAACTTGAGATGTGGAAAGCTGAATGGAGGAGCTCTTCAATATCATCTTTAAACTCTGAATCACAAACAACAAGCCACATCCCAAAGCATTTGGAAAAGGTTTCTCAAATTTCAATACTTCTTTCATTTCGTCAGGAGTTTATTAAAATGAAAACTTTTAGCTTTACTTTTATGTAGAGACCAAATGCCCATCTTTTTCTTATTGGACATTTCTAGGAATTAGAGCTAAAACCATATAATTAACGTTCTTTGTGCCTATTTTGGGCCTACCATTAGCTCATTACGTCACATCACTGATTATGATGTTACATCATAATTCTGAGTTTCGCGCCATTTTGGCTTCTTGTTACAGGAAACAATTATTTTACCTTTCTTCTGAAAAAATTATACGTAGAAAGGAATGCTCAACGGGTATTTTATTTGTCTAGATTTTTAGAAAATGAAAACAGTACATCCTGATTTGAAATAAAACAACGTTGTCAGCCTTTCCCATCCTTGGAAAATTCTTCAAGTCTTTGTTATTTATTTTTATTTTATTTTTTTATTTGAACATATTTTATTGTTTAACACAAAAGGATCAGAAAAAAGTTCTTGCAACTTACAAGTTCTTCTCCAGTCTTTGTTATGTTAAATTATAACTCAATTCGTTGTTCTATAATAATTTTGAGAGGCAAAAAAGAAGATATTTTCATACGCAACCATTCCGCCAAAAATATAGTCAATGCTAGTTTTCGAACACAATGTACCATTTCTATTCAAAGTTGTAAAATTGTGATGAGAAAAGAAAAATATGATCTTCTAAATCTCTTTCACCTAAATATATAAGACATAAAAGCAAATAAACATTGAATATTTCATCTACTCAGAAACCAGAGAAAAATCCTACTTTAAAAATGAAGATGGATTTTTGCCAGGCAAAAGAAATTGTGACTAATAGACGTATTTGAGAGAGAGAGAGAGAGAGAGAGAGAGAGAGAGAGAGAGAGAGAGAGAGAAGGCCCGGGTCACGATTTCTTAAAATGAAATATATCGAAATAAAGAACAGTATTCAAGCTCAAAAGTCTAATTATAAATACAAAATTGTCAACTTGTAGATAGAAAATACACATGTAACCAGTTAATTATTAATCATAAGTCCTTTTGTATACGCGGTCTGACATTGATTGATTGATTTCTTAGACAGGAAAATATGATTATGTTTCAAAATGTCATTACATTTTGCAAAAAAACATGTTAAGCTTGCGTTTCAACATGTGTTCAGTATCTAATTAACTGGCAAAAGCAAATTTTTTGTTGTTGTTAAATATGTAGGATTCAATTTAATATCTTTAATATTGTTCAATAGTTCAATATTTCAGAGTAAAAGAAGCTAAAATAAAATTTAGGTCGCCATGGTTTGTACTTGGATGTAATTTTATCATCTAATGAAATGTGTGTAAGGTCACGTGGTCAGCTCAGCGAGTCATTCCGTTGTATTGTGATAACCCGCATGCTGACCACGCTAACACCAGGCACGTCTATTTTGAAGACCCTCCTCCACCCCTGCATTCCTACCCCTTTAAATGGGTATTAATGTGTCATGTAAAATCATATATTTGATTGGTTCTGATTATACCCGCACTTTCTAAAGAAAGTTCGGGTATATTGTTGTTACTCATGTCCGTCCGTCCGTCCGTCCGTCCGTCCGTCTGTCACACTTTTCTTCCCTTAATCATCTTTTGGGAGATGGTTGGTGGTGTCAAGTAGATGTGCAGTAAGGTTTTAGAATTTAGATTTTGCCCCGGGGGGTTAAATGGGGGGGTCGTAAAATGACGTTTTTTGTGCAAAAAGCCCCGTCTTCCCTGAACTCCTCTTACATTTTACTCAGCAGCCTAATCATCTTTTGGGAGATGGTTGGTGGTGTCATGTAGATGTGCAGTGAGGTTTCGGAATTTTGATTTTGTCCCAGGGGGTCAAATGGGGGTCAAAAAATGACGTTTTTTATGCAAAAAGCCCCGTCTTCCCTGAACTTCTCCTACATTTTACAAAGTAGCCTAATCACCTTTTGGGAGATGGTTGGTGGTGTCATGTAGATGTGCAGTAAGGTTTTGGAATTTTGATTTTTCCGCAGGGGTTCAAATGGGGGTGGAAAAATGACGTTTTTTGCGCAAAAAGTCCTGTCTTTCCTGAAGTCCTCCTTAATGTTACACAGAAGCCTAATCATCTTTTAGGAGAGTTAAATATTTTGAAAATTATGTAAAACATCAACATCAAGGGGTAAAAAAGCATCGCATGCTGGAAAACACCTTGAATTCTTATGAGTAATTAATGTACATGTCAAATGTGAGAGTCATATCTCATCTCAATCAAAATTTATAAGCAAATGCAACATTTTTGAAAACAAGGTTAGACTTCAAGGTCAAGGTCACAGAGTAAAAGTCATGATTCATTTGGAAAGGTCTTATCACAGGTAATAATAAACATGCATTATAATATGAATGCCCTAACTTTTCTCTTTCAAAATGATGAATTTATAACAATTTAATTTTTTTGCAAGTAGGTCAAACTTCTAGGTCATATGTAAAAAAAAATGCCATTCTCACAGGTAAATACTAGTACATAAGTTTAATATGAATGCCTTGTCTCTTCTCATTCAGTAGATATGACCGTGATGACCAAGGTTAAATTTATTGAGACAGATGGACACTCTGACATACAAATGTACATATTTCTATCTGAATTGGGTAAAATTGGTCCATTGGTTCTTGAGAAGTTAAAAATGTAAAAAGTTTTCAGACAAATAGATGGACGACACGTCACGACAGACGTTATATGATAAGGAAACCAGAAAAGCTCAAATGAGTGTTTTGAAAGGGTTACAATATGGTTGCAGTATTTGAAAAGCTGTTTTTTTCATGCAGAGATATGCATGACCAACATGTTCATGTTTTATATTTTCTTTAGTAATTTGTTTGTTTGTTGTGAATACATCAGGATTTTTCCCTCATATGGAGACACCAACAAATAATAATGAAGACGAAATGTGTTTGTGAAACACTGATGTCCCTGTATGGAAGCCTATGGCGAAGGTTGAAGTTTCTCAAATATATGTCAAACTCAAAGTTCAAGGTCAAAGGGTTCAAATTGTTGATATCAGAAGAAAGTATTGTCACAAGGAATGCACATGTGAAATAAGTAATCCCTAGTACTTCCTTTCAAAAGTTAATTGCCAAAGTTAATTTTTTTTTAAGTGGCTCAAACTCTAGGGTCAAGGTCAAACATATTTATACCTGTTGACAGTTCACAATGAATACACATGTTAAGCATGAAAGCCCTAGCACCTACTGGTCAAAATTTAGGCCAAGTTTAAAGTTTGGTATTTTTCTTGTAAAAATGTGTATCCTAGGTCAAGCGATCAGAGGTAATAATTAATGGTAACCAAATAAAAGGTCTTAATTGTCACAAGAAATAAACCTATAAAATGTGGAAGCCATTTGTATAGCCCATCCCACTTAAAACTTATGGGCAAGGTTATAATTTCTGCAGACAAATAGACAGACATAATATAAACACAAGAAACAAAATATGTATAATTAGTCAAATGGAAAAAAATATACTATTTAATTGGAATCACAAAATAGATTGTTATTTCAGGGACAGGGAGTGGGTAGGGAGATTGGACTCCCCCCCCCTGGAATTTGCTTTGTTATTTAAACAAGACTATATACTGAAGCAAATAAAAAATGACTTTGGACATCCTCCCCCTAACTTAGAAAACATTGACCCCACTATCATTGTTTTTATTTTGTTTATTTGTTTTCAGTTTATGAGTTTTTTTTCTCCTGCTTGTCAGGAAATTCTAGGCATGAATTTTTTGACTGAGATGTGAACCCCCCTCCCTACTCCCGAAAAAAAATTCTGGATCCGCACCAGTATTGGCAGTAACTGAATGTCACATCGACAACGGGTGATAACTTCACAATATGAAATTCGTCTAGTGTGGCATGCGATGATCTTTGACCCTTTTTGAACTTTAACCTAATCGTTTGGGTTTATTTTACCCCCCACTATACTTAAACTTGTACTTACCGACCTCCATAGGTCTTGTCAACTTCATGAAATATATAATCCAATTATAACACAAAATGAATTAATCCAATGCACACCAGACTGCAGCATATGCTCATGCTATTCCATTCGGCAAACCTTCGTGCCGTCGATTCCGTCACCTTATCAGATGAAGTGGGAATCGGCCGAGGTGTGCCGAATGGAGTTTAATCTAAAAATATGATAATGGGTGACGCAACGTGATGTGATGTAGAAATTTACATGTTAACATGTATAGTACAAGAACAAATTTTAAATTAATTCATAACAAACGATGTTTTAACAAAACTGTTCCATCTAGCCTATTCCAATAAGTATGTGTTGTGTGATTGTGGTGTCGAGAGGGAAGGGGGGGTTAGTAAATTTGAAAAGGTCCTATTATGAGCAAAACATTTATCAAAATCTAATTTACATCATTAATAGAATTCAAATTGGTATATAATGAATTAAGCATGTAAAATAAATATAAGAGGTTCTGAGTTATAGGTCACAGGGAGAATTTCATACTCAATTTGATGAATACATGTAAATTATATAGAATAATTTTGACTTTTTCCTTGGAAAGCCGCCCAATATGTAGGAGCGTGTATTTAGAGGCAAACACCTTAGTGCGGGTATTACTGTCTCATGACAGCATCTAGTTTAATTTGTTTATATATATTTTTTTTATGGACATGTATTTCGTTTCACTACTATCCTTGGCCTATTTTGTTTTGATGTGCCATCTTTTTGCTAACTTTTTCATATGATGTTTTGATTGTCGTCTTACAGATACTTTTTCTAGTCAGTTTTGGGGGATCAGACATTATCATATTTTACGTAACTGCTAATCAAAGCTTGTGAATCTGATCCCCTTCTTGTTTGTTAAATTGTTCATATTTATACCATCATTTTAATAAATGACATTATTCATCTCTATGAAAGTGTTTTATTTGACTTATACAAAATTAGCAAAAACAAGCTGCGGTGAGCTTGCCTATGAGCATAAGAATACATAAAATCTATTCTAAACGGAAACTAATGATACCTTTTATAAATAAAATAAAGGAAGTCATAATTCCATGATAGAATTTCAAGGAAATAGTACCAAACATGCACATGTTCATATAACAAGTTTAATACATTGCGCATATCCGTATTGACATAAAAACAACGTTTATGATGGACGTGCAGTTTGCTAAAATGATGACATTATTTTCGGTTATTTGTATCGTGCAACTATGGATAAAGGAAATCAGTGGCACAAATAGCTATCTCTGTAATGGGTACGTATAAACACAATCTGACGGAAAAACTATATTATGCTAAACGCCTGTTAAATTATGTTAGGACAGATGATACAAACTTTTGGCTAAAATTCTGAAAATAACAACTTGGGTCTTGTTTTAATAAACAAAATGAATAAGTTTCACAGAACTGTTTTTAATTTTTTATTCAAAGTTGCACAAAAATGGAAGTGAAAAATATTTGTATAGATTAAGAAGGATGGTTTTAGAAGGGAAGAGTTTTGAACATCACAGAAGGTTAACAATTTCTTTATACTCTAGAAATTTATTATTTGCATCATTTGCTAATAGGTCAAAAAATTTATACTAATCCAGGCTTCCATTTTTTGTTTGTATCATCTGTCCTTAAAATCATTATTTGTTTTATTTCCAAATGAAACGATTTATTTAAATATATAGGACCTGTTGCTATGGTTACAAATGGAATCTAGATAGAACGACATGTGTTCGTAAGTTTATAAAAAAAATAATTTTATACAAACTTGATTCATATCAATCCACGTAAAAATGGAAATAGTATATTGCTGATAATAAAATAAATGAATATGGATGAAAGATATTATTTTGTTGTTTTATTTTATTTTATGTTTTTTGAAAAATATGTAACATATCATTCCTGCTTTGGCTGGTAATGCTGGATGTTGTTTGATTAGGCAAGATAGATTTTGTTACCCGCTTGGTAACACAGAGCCAGGTCCCAAGACCATAAACTGAGATCAGACTTATGTAAGTCAAAATTTCAAACTAATATAACTTTTGATTTTGAAAATGAATATAAATTTTCATCCTATGTTTGAATTTAAATGTTATACAAAATTTTAAGTTTTTAAGTGCATTCATAAATAAAATAAAATTCAAGGTATTATTTAAAACACAAAGGTTTGACTTAAGTCTGTTTTCAGTTTATGATCTTGGGACCTGATTTTATTGAGGTCATTTATTAATATTGATTAAAGCAATATTTGTGAAAACATGATTGGTATTGTTACTTGCTTGGGCTGGTGACAAAAAGTTAGAACCGAGTTGCATCCTTATTGTCTGCATTTTGCCTTACTGCTGCATTATTCAGTTGAGGAAAACAAGTAAATAATACAATCTGATTAAAATCAGATCCTTTGATCCGCTCACATAAATGGCTACTTTGTGGCGATCTGTGTGAGCGGATCAAAGGATCTGATTTTAATCAGATTGGTAAATGATAATGCTTAATTTTGTCTCATTTGATAGTGCTTGCTGCAGCTTGTTAGTTTCTCATTAGGTTTGCTTGCATGTGCCCTATCTAAAAACCTTTCTGGTTGTACTACTGAGGCATGATACATGTATGTTGTGGCATTAGTTGGGTAGATGCGATGATTTACTGGTCGGCTCTTTACCTCTCCTGTTGCCACTAGTCGATTTTTGTGTAAATACTCTTAAATGTATCATTCGAATACTTTTTGATGTATGCTTTATAGATATGCATTGTGTGATGCAGTTTTGTAGATATATAAAGCATACACTAGTATTTCTCTTCCTTTAATTTTAGCATCACTAGAGTATTCAACTGGTTGTATTTATGTGTGATATATGTTAGCTAATTACAATTTTTTCTTTACATTGCAGTTTTGTAGATATATAAAGCATACACTAGTATTTCTCTTCCTGTAATTTTAGTATCACTAGAGTATTCTACTGGTTGTATTTATGTGTGATATATGCTAGCTGATTACAATTTTTTCTTTACATTGACAAAATCCTCTTTTTCCAATACTGTTATTTCACTTATAATTTGCATATTTACATGGAAAAATCATTTTGTTATAATAGACCCTTATTTTACAAATCTTGTATGATTTGATTTGATCATGATATTATTTTTTGATCAAAAATCTTTTTTCAACACACATTTTCGGTTGTCTAATTTTTAGATGTTGGTATAGAAAGAAGAGATATACAGCTCAACGCACGTTTTACACTCACATGGTTTTTCGCACAAATTAAGGTCACATTGTTATAATACAAAATTGTGTAACGTGACAACAAAATATATTTCAAATGTGCAACTTAATATTGATCCTATTTCATTACTTTAATTATAATTCAAACATAATAATTGGAAGGATTTTTATACGTTCTTGGTTGATAGATTATGGCAGTTCACAAATGGTTTGTTCATGGTTTCTCGTCAAATGCAGCTGTCTTGGTATCCGTTCATTTTAAAGCATATCTTTGCCTTCCCTAAATACAGAAACAATACAGTTCATGTAACTTCTGTGTTTTCTGTACATTAATATGACACTAAGGCGCAAGATGATTGAAGTATTTCTCATCTATTCGACTGCTTTCCATGTTAAAAAGATGGCAATTTTTCAGGTTAACTTTATGAAATCCAACATCATGAAAGATACCTTCCAAGGCAAAATTTTAAAGTTTCAGATCATAAATGTAAATGTAAATTAATGTAAATGAATTTTCTTTTCAATAGTGACAATTTATTTTGTTGAAAGATAGACAATATTTTATTATCCTGTCCTTTGACATGATTTCTTTATGAAGTTTTGTCATTTTTTGGCACTGCATTTCAACAAAACCAAGACAAGTACGGAAAATGTGCAAAGTACTTAGAAAAATACTCATCTGCAAGAAGTCAGTTTGAATATTTCAACTAAATATTATCAAAGAAAGCTCGATTAATTAATTTGTGATTACCTGAAGTTGACTCATACACATGTAACATCATGCAATTTCTAAATAAACTCCCTTTTTAGACATCAAATTTTTAAACTAAAGATAACGATTTAAGAGAAAATGCACCTTTAACATGAAATATTTAATAATATAGGGTTTATGTCTCGTACTGAATCTCGATAATTTGAAATTATATTGCAAGAAAAATTTGACCTTAATTTGTGCGAAAAACCATGTGATGTTAAAAAGAGCCTTAACTGTACATCTTAAATAATGGTATACCCAGTAATTGTTAAATGTATATTTTTGATTTTTACAGCATGTGACTCAGGCTTTTGGGGGAAAAATTGTTCTTTGATATGCCGTTATCCTTCATTTGGTAAATTGTGTCAATCAGTATGCATCTGTCCAGAATCTAAATGTAATCCCAGTAGAGGATGTTTTGATACAGGACCATTCCAAACATATGCAGGTTAGTTCAAGAATCAGTAACAAGTACTGGAGTATTAGTCTATAAAAGTGTCCCTCCCTAGAGAGTTTATGCAACTTTGTTTGAGGTATATATTGGTTATATGAGGATTGTTTCAAAGACTAACCTGCGTTGTCACCATTCAGGAAAATGCAAATGAAAACTTTTGTGAATTATAGTGATAATATTAAAACTTCTATTTTAATTTCTATTTTAATGAGTTTGAAAACTTTTATCTACTCCAGTCATCACCTTGATATTACATTATAGAGATAACTATCAAAAAATTTAAATACTAAAGTGATCACTTAGTATGAAAACTCTGATTTGCTATGGCGAAATAGCTTTGAAAACTTCTATTAAGTAGAGTGATAACTTTGAGAACTTTGATTAACTAGCACTAGTGATAATTTTAACACTATGGTGAACACTTTGAAAACTTTATTTACTATTAATAGCTATAGCATTGAAACTATGATCTACTGTAACAGTTATAGTTAACTTTATCCAACTACAGTAAACTATAAAAGCATGGGAATGATCTTCCTTTTGGTACAAATTAATTTCACCTCTTGATCACGACCTTTGCGTTTGACCCACTTTTTAACATGAAAACAAAACAAAACATTTACCTCACATTGCCAATAACTTTGAGTGTTGTTAGGTCTTTCCTAATCACATGACTGTGTATTCATCCTGACAAGCCCTTTCCATAGGTAAAAATAATTTTGACCATAATCGTAAAGTTTTACAGACTTTAAATAAACTTAGCCATAAATTTCCAATAATAGGTGCTATGACATTTAAATTTTGCATGAATTGTATATTTCTTATGGAGAGGTTTTCCCATGCGTACATTTAGTTTTGACCCTTTGACTTTCTCCTTCGAGTTTGACACACTTTAAAAAGAAATTCACCTTGACCAAATCATTTGAAAGGTTGGTGCTGAATAAATATTCAGATACTAAAATTATAAATTTTTAGTTGATTCTTTTCTCTTGTCTCTAAAGCTTAAGGAAAATACTTCCAAGGACTAGTATATTTTATGTGCTTCAATTAAAAAATGAAAGGTAAAAAGTAATCTCAAACGTTACAAGCATATATCAGGAAAAAAACAATGTCCACTTGTTTTTGCAAGTTGAATACTATTTATAATTGAGCACATTTGTATTTTTCATCATACGTGTGATTGAATGTTTCAGATCTGTCAGAGACAACCACACAAAAGATCGTTACGTCAGTTTCCACCCCCGAGGTTTGGAAGGCTGAATTGAGAACTCCAATATCTACATTACAGTCTGGCATATTAAAAAGTACAAAACACATTCCAAAGAATATGGAAAGGGGTATACCAAATTTTAGTTTTTTTTTTCTGAATAAAATTTTCGTCAAAATGAGTGTAACACAAACTTAAAAACGCACATGCACGCTTGCAGTCTATTTGAAAAGCATTTGCTTTCTCTAAAGTAGAAGTGAAGATATTTTTTAATTTAAAAAAAAATTAATGCTCCGTATTATCATTTTCATTAAGACATGGCATTTCGTTTAATCTTTTTATCAAAGAAAATTCAGAAATTAAAGAAGTTCTTTTTTCACAGATAGAAAATGTCAAACTTTCTCTCAAATTTGGACATTTCTAGGAGTAAGAGCTCAAGCTGGTGCAATGTTAGTGAGCATAGTTATTCTCGGAGCACTTTCTCTGATCATTATCTTGCTAAACATGTGCGTGTCGTTGAAAATCTTCCTAAATCGGAGAGACTCGAGATCGACACTCAGAAGAATAGAAAGTTTGCAAACATAAGATGTGAAGGTTATATGGTAGGAGTGAGTGAATTGCAGTTTAAATATTTTGGATAATTTATTTGATTGATTTATTAGAACATTTTAATTCTCTCTTTTTTTTCATTTTAAATTTTGAGTTTTCATTTTAGTGTGGATACAGTGTATGTGACTCACATGTATAGAGCTGGATTTCGGTTTGATAATAGAGAAGAAAAAATACGACACACAAAATATTTTACTTGTATATGAGTTCAGATTATAAGTTTAGAAATAAAGGAGAAAATTTCGAATTTTATTTTATGTTTTCTTTCCAATGTGTGGTTGATACATGTACCTGATGTTTTTTAAAAGAGTTTATTATACCCCACGCAACAGTGTTGCATTAGGCATAATGTTTTTGACCCGGTCAGTAAGTCCGTCAGTCCTGTTTTGTCTTTTGTTTTTTTTTGTCAGCACAACTCATAAACCGCTGCACACAGTTTCGTCAAACTTTGCATATATATGTAGGACACAATGTGTAGATTTTCATATTACCAGGAAATTCCGATTCCTTTATTTTTTCCAGGAATTTTCGCACGTTTTAACTAAGGTTTTTGGCCATATCTTGAATACAGAGATGAATAATTTGTCTGCGCAACTCCTCTTAAACCGCTGCACACAATTTCGTCAAACTTTGCAGATATTTAGGAAACAAGGTGCAGATGTCCATAATACCAGGAAATTCCGATTCTTTTTTTATCTGGGAATTTCAGCATTTCGATTTTGGGGGAGCGTGGGGTATGTGAGCTTGCTCACTTTTTCTTGCATTTCGATTTGATCAAATACATGTAAATCACTGAAAATAAAATGAAATGAAATATTCAAAGTTATAGGTCTAAGAGAAAATGATCATATTTTGCTTTTTTTTAAAAATAATTTGCACAACTTTAATAAGAAAAATTAAATTATACCTGCGAGGCATACACATAACTGACTACAATGTAAGATTCCCTTAACATGCTAAAATTGTGAGAAAAAATAAAGCAAATTATTGTCAGGCAATATCTCTTCAGTTGAATTATTTAACTTGATTTAGTAGTATCATCTGATATACGCTATTTGATATTTTCGCATGCAAAAAGCCTGGCTGATTAGCAACAGTATTTTTTTTATTCCAAATGTCAAGTATAAATATAAAATCCTTGACCTTAGCTTGCTTCAAAAATAAAACGGTAAAATTCATTCTAAGTTATATCTGACTTAGTGATATTGTCTTCTTGAAAAGAAGATGGGCGTATTTGGCGTGTAATCTGCAGGAATCATTTGTACGAAACATTTATGGTTTAAATGTCCATGATTAGGTTGGCTGAATACAGTGGGTCAGATTTTACAAACACAACCATAGATTTTTTTTCATTTTTGAAATATCTTGTCAAATTGTAATACTTATGACCTTTTTACCTAGGAGGTTCAATAGCATAGTTATGTTTCAAACAAAAAATAAACACCTATAAGATTAAAGGCATAGATGATAAATGGACATGTACATTGTACATCATAGAATATAGAAGATTGGAATTGATTTCGCTCTAGAACCAAACTGAACCAGAATATCTCATTCAAAATATTAATACATCAGTACATAAGATAAAACTGACAAAATAATGGATTGTTTGTATTTTTAAAAAAAAATTAACGCGCC
Source organism: Saccostrea glomerata (assembly GCA_003671525.1). Taxonomy (NCBI): domain Eukaryota; kingdom Metazoa; phylum Mollusca; class Bivalvia; order Ostreida; family Ostreidae; genus Saccostrea; species Saccostrea glomerata. The sequence goes on from PRKT01000233.1 coordinate 580,037, forward strand.
ATGCGAGGCTCGAACCAAAAACTTTTCACATTTATTGCACTGAACAGGAAGGAACAATCCTTGTAACGAAACATACTTTACTTGAAAATTATGCAATACCCTGTTCGGTTTACATTATATATGTATACAAACTTTATAACAAATTATTACTTTATAACAAAGACCGAAATGAGACATTCGGAAATTTCGTCTGTCTGTTGGGAGCGGGATCAGTGATGGATTATGCAATCAACATCCTGTCTGACCTTTCCTTATCGGATCCCTTGCTTTCTATCATAACGGTATGTCAATGGTTCGCTGGCGCTCAAGATTCAATTTTTCCAACAAAACCGAAATCAAGTAAAGCACCCAATGAAAGAAGTGTATCATAAATTCCTGGTCCTATAGAAAACAGAGAGGCCAACACTGACAAAAGAAGGAGCTCTCTGGAGAGTTTTCGAATTGCTGTAAAAGGATTTGTCAAAGGACAATATATTCTTATCGTTGGAAATATGCAAAAAGGAATGCAAAATATGGAGGCAATATTAACAGTCCCTTGGATTTATGTATTTGATTTTGACGCCACAAGCAGAGATTCAGGTCTTCTTTGTGTAAATGAAAATTTTATTAAGAAAAGACGGTCTCTTCATCTAACAAATTGGCTTCAAACACCAGCAGAAATATCAGAAAATGGAACGTCATGGACATTTTTGCGTGGTAGAAGAGACAATCCGGAAAGTGTCTTTAAAAATACTAATGACTTGCGAGAATGGCTCCAGAGAGTAAAGGGAAACATTGATTTACACATTGGGCTCATTCAAAGATATATTGAATATTACACAGTCATTACTATAGTAATTTTTTGGCCATTAGATAAGAGTTTAGCTCAGCATATGCATAAATTTTTAACACGGTTGGATGAAGGGCTTGACCCAAAGCCGAAGATAATTTTGTGCATTCCCGGAAAACCAGTGACTGATATTGGCAATTCTATACTGACTGTCTTAACAAGAGGCCCATGGGCCACATCGCTCACCTGAGAAGCTTTGACCATTCTGTTCTTTACCAGATTTCCCCCTTGTTATACATAATGCATCCCCACCCTACCCCAATGATCATAATTTAGACATTTTGAAATCTACACTACCCCATGATCCTTCCATTGGCACATATGTTTCAGCTTTTTTGGCCCAGTGGTTCCTGAGAAGAAGATTTTCAAAGATTTTTCCTATATATTTTGTGTAAAACTTTGATTCCCCTATAATGGTCCCGCCCTTCCCCCGGGGGTCATGATTCCTACAATTTAGAATTTACACTACCCAGAATGCTTCCACATAAGCTTCACTTTTTCTGGCCCAGTGGTTCTTGAAAAGAAGATTTTCAAAGATTTTTCCTATATATTTCAATATAAAACTTTGATTCCCCATTGTGGCCCCGCCCTTCCCCCGGGGGTCATTATTTGAACAATTTAGA